>JAODUK010014354.1:0-15482 GCA_027564635.1 Typhlichthys eigenmanni | reverse complement strand
TGAGTCCTGTGTCCCAGACTACATCAGTCTTTAATAAACTCCCTTTTCAGCCTATTGTTTGAGTCCTGTGTCCCAGACTACATCAGTCTTTAATAAACTCCCTTTTCAGCCTATTGTTTGAGTCCTGTGTCCCAGACTACATCAGTCTTTAATAAACTCCCTTTTCAGCCTATTCAGCCTTTTCTTCTGAGATGCTGGTGCAATTAGTGTGACCTCTAGTGGCACAATGTCATATAAAATCACCTTTATGTTATGATATATGTCAACAACTGAAAAAATGAAACAGTTGTAAGATTTTTATTAATAGAGAATGTCATGTAAAACTTAAAGCTTAATTGTATTAAAAGCAGAATACATAGCTCCTTCTCTACATCTGACTGGATGTTCTGGAATACACAACCATTATTCCACCATTATTATATTTTGTCATATTACATTGAAATATAAAGAATAGTACATAATAGAACAGAATAATGTGTGATTTTATATTTAAAGAAAATAAAATAAGAAATGATTTTGATATATTTTAAGACACACAATACATTGTTTCAATCTATAAACAAATCTTTGTGGGGTTCTCTGTTCACTGGGTGCCACAACTCCTTATTAAAACCTCTCCACTGCTGTAAACCTGCCTCTTTACAGCTACAGTAAACACTACTATGTCTCGGAAGCCATGGACACTTGAAAATCCATGTGTTTTGAGTTATTTACATTCACAGCGCGTTCCTAAGATCATAATGCAATTAAAAGTTATTACTTTCTTGGAGCAAACTTGAGTTTGATTGGTTGTTTGGGCCTGAACATCGCAGTAAACTCCAGTGGAATCTGCAGGACGAAGGGATGCATGTCACATCATTCATCACATCTAGAAATACCATCGTATGGCATTTCGTGTGTGTGTGCGTGCATGTGCATGTGTTACCGGAGTGTCTCTGCATGTCTCCAAGGTGTGTCTCTGCAGCAGACGCACCAACACCATCTTCATGGTCATGACAGCAAAGCGCATCCCAATACAGTTCCGGGGACCGAGCCCAAACGGCAGGTACACGTATGGGTTCACCTCCTCGCTGTTATCTTTACTGAACCTGCAGACATAGAATAAGATATAGAATAAATAAATTAAAACAATTGTGTTGAATCAGCTTGAGTAAAATCTTTGAGGCAATATCAGTCGTCTAGTGGCTCTGACTCATTATTAGATGTTAGCAACAAGTAAAAGCAAACAGGGTTAACAAAGGTATAGTCAGCTATTGTAAGATAAGTGTAAGCTAATACACGTTTTATCAAATTCACCAAGTATTTAGTAGTTGCATTTCGCTATCTTACCTTTCTCTGTGCGTGCTGAAAAAAATATCCGGTACTTCTACACAGCCTTGGCTCCATAAATAGGCACATAAAGTGGTGAACATCGCTCACAATAATAAAGCCGCTTGGCTTCACAATGCGTTTAAATGTGTGTGGGGGGTGGAGCTTCTGAGGGAGTTTGTTTTGATATGAGCTAGAATTTAGCAAACATTCTGGAGAATGACTGACCCCGCCTTTAATTAGATGCACTCTTGGTATCTACTGTACCTCTCAGGCCTGAACAGTTCGGGGTCTTTCCAGTATTGTGGGTCCTTGTGTAGCAGCATCACGGGGATACCGACCAACAAGCCTTCAGGGATGGTGATGCCATTGAGGTGGATGGTTTTCTTGCACGTTCTCTCGAGCCGAGGGGCCGTGGGAAGCAAACGCATGGACTCGCACATCACCTGTTCCAGGTATGGCATGTTCATCAGGGCCTCGTATGAAATGGCAATCTAGCGAAACACAAAAAAAGAACTCTGCTACTTCCTATATCTTGGCAATAGAAGCCTATAGGTTACAGAATATGTCATGAAGCTGTGGCCAAGCAAACACATTGCTAATTCACAATACTACATATACAATTATTAAAAATCTTGACATCTCCGCGTCACATTTCTGAAAATACACACGCTGCAAATACTAGCCAGGTGAATGAAGTGTAAAAACTCAAATAGCAAGACGTCATACAAGTCACAACATGAAGTAAAAGTTACATCGCCTGGTAGAGTGGAGTCGATCTCTTCGTGCAGTGTTCGCAGGGCATCGGGATTGATTGCAAGGTTATAGAGTATGAAGCTCAGAGTTGTGCTTGTGGTGTCATAGCCGCCAAAGATGAAAATGAAGGCCTGGGAGAGAATCTCAGGATCAGTCATGCCTGGAACAGAAAGAGAGATCTCTGGTTTCATTAAAAAACGGTAATGAAATGTACGTTAAACTCTCAAACTCCTGCCAATGAAACTACAGTGGAATGTATTCTCAGACACTTGTGTTGGATATTGTTGATTGTAATTTAAGGTATATTTACATGTAAAATGTAAATTTCATAAATAAAATAATGTCATGATGCAAACTGGAGTAACTCAGGACACCTGTATACATAAAAAAAATGTTTTTATAAATAACGGTCCTTGGTGAATGCAAATTATTTTGTTATGTCAGCTAGATGACTTAAGGTAGAGTAACGTTACTTCTACAGAGTTCATAAGATATAAAAGTATAATGCAGAGGGATAAAGAGACCCCTCTGGCTACTAGCAATATGCATCTGTATTTGTTAATATATCTATAATAAATGTGTAAATGAGCTGGATAACACAATGACTACTTTAGGGTTTTAATTCTCTTATATTTCTTTCATCTGATTTCTTTAACAATTTTTATTAACGTATGTCATTTCAGTATCAGGTTATGTACCTTTATTGTATTTCTTTAACCATTCACCCCTTAAATTGCTAATGGTAATCTTACATAGAAAAAAAGGACAAGGGAAATAGTTTATACACCTGTTTAATTTTTCTTTTATTTATTTTTCAATCTGATTCATTTAATAATTTAACTATTTGTATTGTTGTTTCTCTGTATTTATGTATTTGTTAATAGGAAGCACAACTGTGCATGTAGTCCCTCTCTGTAAAGCACTTTGAGCTGCAATTCTGTATGAAAACTGCTATATAAATAAAGATTATTATTATTATTATCACTACTTTAACTTTCTGGAAAGATTGCCTCTCTTGAGGAGTGATAAAACCATACCTTTGCTTGGCTGTTCCTTTTTGACGTCCGCTTCAGATAACTCACTCTGCATCATAATCTGCAGAAAGTCGACTCGACTCTGCTCACCAGAAGACAATGTACAATAACCATTAAATGAATAATACCTCACAGCCCCTTTTGAGGCAGGTGCAGAATCTAACCCACTTTCTACATTGTAGAGGCCTATAATCAATGTGCTATATTGTTAGTTTTTTTTGTATTGAAGAGGCAGCATGAAAACCTTACAGGTTTGTCTGCATGATGCTGGCCTTTGAATCGTTTGATGATGTTGTAGAAATATTTCACACTGTCTTTGTCCATCAACTGAAGATCCAATAGCTTAAACAGACGACGAGCAAAGGGGAAGGCCACTGAAAATGGTACAAACATAACAAAATCAGTATTTCCTCCAATATCCACATACTGTTGAAACTATGGTACATCGGGCATTCACTGTTTGCAATAGTAATTTACTGAGTACGAATATGGGCCATAATCTCATGTTGAGAATCCTCTTGAGATGTACGATAGGTGGGTCATCGGGGTTGTTTATGGAGTCGGTATCAACACTGAACGATGAGCTGGTTACCACATCTAAACTGTAGGGTCCCATGAATCTATGAGAGACAACCAGAAAGGCCAAATTACAGTATATACAGTAAATTAAGACACTGTATAGTCTCAGACATGGGTTAAGACTATAGTCCTAGACCAGACTAAGGACTTTTTTCATTTTTCTTTTAGTCTTGGGACTAAAAGCTTAATCCAAACCTGGAAAACTGTCTCATAAGGTTTAAAGAACTAAACGGGATGGCATGATTGTGATGCAACAATATTAGTATTTAGTAAAAAATCTGAAAACATACGCTTTTATATCAATAGACTCATCCAGATTTCTCTTTTTTAGGCTCCCAATGAGGCGGTCAGCATAGCATTCCACAATGGGAAAGATCTTTAATTAAAAAGAAAATATTTTTTATGCATTCATTTTCTGCTTTGTGTGTATTTTGATGTAGTATGTATATGATTAATATGACCTGTTTCAGCCTTCCACTGGTAAAGCAGGGAGACAAACTACTTCGAATTCTTTTCCACTTTTCATCTTTAAGTGCTGTAATTCCATCAGCCAAAGGTCCCACAAGGTCTGTGGCAAGCTCCTGAAAATACCAGTACATTAATGTGACAGAAAGATCATTAGACACACACGTGCTTTTACATGCCATTATGTTAGATGCCAATATATTAGAAGACAAACTACAGTTCATATAGCCCATACAGCACTACTGTAGTAAAATACCTAGTTCTCAATGTTGTGCCAATAAGAGATCTGATTCTGTTTATTAACTAAACTGTCTTAAGTGACAGGCTAGTAAACTTCTATATAATGTTTGCAAGGTATATGCTATACTAATTGTGTATAACAGACACATAACGCACACTGGATTATGCTATATTATACAATTACTCTTACCCTGCGGTTGGTAAAGGTAGTGTAGCATTCTTTCACAAGAATGGCTTTAATCATTTCAGGGTCTGCAACCATTAACATCGGTCTGCGTCCTTCAAACACCCTGCACATCAACACAAATGTCAAGAATCGGTTATGTTTTAATCCATCTAACTAAAATACCATCCATAATCAGTTCCAACATACTGGCACTAATCAAATAAATGTTCTTCCCATGTTTTATATATACAATAATATGTCTTCTGAGAAAAGTGCATTTATTTTACTGGTTACTGGTTGTAAATTTTGGGAAGGGGCAAGTCAGGGTAGTGATTGTTAAAGTAATATACAGTAGTAATGTAACAAATTACTTTTAATACATAGTAATAAGTAAAGTAATCTTATTACTTTTTTAAGGAGTAATAAGTAAATATTAACTTATTACAATTCCTGAGTAACTTGCCCAACACTGCTGATATGTGGAAAAGGGGGACTACATGTGAGGTAAATATGCTATTGTTTAATGTCAAACATTTAGTCCATAACGTTACATGAAATTTAGCTCAAATTGAAGGATTATGTGTTTTACTCTAATAAATTGTGTGGTCTGTTTCTGAGTAACAGTGTATGTCAAAAGGAAACACAATGAAATAATATTTAGAACAACAACAAAGGCCCATGGATTATGCAATAGCCAATAGGCCATTGCATAATATTATGAATAGCCTATTGGCCACCCATGGGCCTTTGTTGCAAGACACTGCAAAGTTCATGTGTGTTGTAGACTACTGCAAAGATCATGTTCACACCTATACTTACCCCCATATATTTCCATAATTGGTTTGGCACTGTCTGTCAAAACGTAAGAAGCCCTGTAAATTAATCGGGCAACAAATATCAAGATTAGATTGAATATAGGCCTATAATAATGAGTGAAACACATTAACGCTAATCAGTTAGGCCAGGAGAGGGGGTGTAGACATATACCTTGTAAATAGCATGCAGAATCGTTCCCGCAAATGGTAGGGGTCTTGGTCCGTCAATTCCAAGCTTTTTGAAATAACTATATGGCCACATGCCATATCTGCATTCCACAAAGACAAAAAAAATTAAATTGTTTTAGTGTGGCGTCATAGGCTAAATGAAAAGAGTTTGCGCCTGTATATACAGTGATTATGGATGGAGATTTAACTCAAAATTGGCGACATTCGTCCGTAGCGTTAACGATCATGTGTTTTATCTAAGCATAGGCTATTTACCACCCACTTTTGAATATATAGACCAGCGCAAAGTTGTTTTTTTAATATCAAATAAACGTAGGTGGCCTATATAGCCTATATTTGCTCTTGATGCTTAACTTATGCAACCAGATTCACTGGCAATAGGGCGTTAATGAAAAACAATAACACAATTGAAAAATAGAGAAACTTTCGGCATACTTACATAAACAAAAGGGATAAAATGACAACAATAAGAGTCCATGTGGTTGCAGAAAATAAGAAAATCATTCTTATTTATATTCATCTGCCGTGTGTCGAATTTCACTATCTTTGGGAAAAAGAGGAAGTCCTGTAGCCTACATTGGACTTCACTATCAGACATGGGAGGAACACAGCTTAGTATAGTTCACGTCATTATGTAATTTTTATTAGCCTATGCTTGCAAATCTTCACTCAAATATCCCACTAAAGGCCTAGGCTAGGCCTACTATAGGCTACATTAACATATGCATAAATAGAGAACAAGTTTTCTATCCAATATTATTACAATAACTCACATTTCTCAAAATTGCATTTAGGAAAATAAATTATATCACCTTCTGGATCAAATAGGGTAAATGTCTCACCAATGTTTGTGTTTATAAATTGTTTTACTAATGTTTGTGGGTCATATGGTATAAGCCATCCGTAGGCTATATGCTACAAAGCTTGATTCATATTTATTAGGCATACCTAATTCTCTTGTGGTTGGCACACCATCATACAGAGAGCAGCAGACCGAAATTGATAGCCTATTCTTAAAATTAAGTGCTATAATCATTAGTCTATTAGCTGGAAATAAGAAAGCATGTGATGCGGTCCACATTACAAGATAAAAAGACAGATTATCTTGAGTACAGGCCAATCTATGAGTTATGAGAGTGAAACATGCTACAATTAAAACTGTAAAATATGTTTTTAATTTCTTTAAAAGAGGTTTTAATCTGAAGGACGAGCAGTTAAATCCCACACTCCAGTCCGGAAGGTGGCAGCAACGCACCTTAAACAGTGGCGAAATCAGGAAGTCCTTGTAAAATTCGTGATTTCGACCTTCTCACATATTTCGTGAAGTTAAAAGCATATTTATTAAGATCATTTAATACTCACATTAATATAGTGGGCTTTAACCGCTCCCTCTCTTGGCAACAAACAGTGAAAGCTACCAAAGGCTTCTGTTGATCGGCGCAGGTAACAACAGCTAGCTTTCTACCGCAGTTAACTTGGATATTGATCCATTGCTAAACTGGGCAACATTCAGCTGCAGAAGTCAAATGTTCCTTAAACTTAAAGTCGTGTTTAAACTGCGTATATTTGTATGATCTAATGTAGTGCTATATGCAGTGCATGTGTAATGAATGCTTGTGGAATAGTTGTGGCACATGCTGTAAAGTGTGCTCGTAAGCCCTTGTTACACTGGAGGAGCAAGATCGCATTGTGGTACCGTAGCCTTCATACTGTACACTAACACTGGAAGAAAGCAGCAATGTCAGTCATGTTTTATTCTGCACGTATGTTCTGTTTTTAGGTATATCTTGCCGCCATGTTCCTCACCCTGAATCTGCTTCGGAAAGGCATACCGGGGAAGCAGTGGATAGGAAAGTACCGCCGTCCACGGCAAATTACGTGGCAGATGAAACGCAACATGGTGAGGTGTCTGGAGCGAGAGGCGGAGAATGAGTACTGGATGAGTCGGCCGTACCTGACTCGCGATCAGGACTTTGGCCATGCCGCGGAGCGCAAAGCCCAGAACTGGCTTAGGATCAAACAGACAAGGTTCAACAACTTTCCGGAGCATAAGTTTATCACAGACCACCTGAGTCACCTCAACACCACCAAGAAATGGTCCAGTTAATAAGATGAAGGGCTGGCGTTATTTTGGGAATGCGTTCTTCAGCGGACTGTATTTTCTGTGCTGTGTTGATTGTGGTTGTTTATTTGGACAAGCTGTGTTGTCATAATATAACTGTAATTTCTTCCATGTGGCATATGGACAGTGTTTTAGTTATTTATGTAATCCATTAGTGTGTTGCATAGTTTGAGCTCCCAGCTGTCAGGTATTAGATATTACATGCTACCTGTAATTCAAATAAGCCCATTTAATCATTGCTATTGTTACTATGTTAAGGATTCCCGTTGTTGTCAACACCAGGGATGTATGAATTCTGTACTGATTAAAGTTGTTTTGGGTTTAACAAACATGTTTTCATATTGTATATTGTATGGTGTCCTTATTTTTGCATATTTGGCCAACTGGTAATTATCCAACATGTAGACTATTGTAGCAGATATTTGGCCTCTTTTAAGATCAGCCAAAATCGGTGATAAAGATCATTAATTTGTATGGAAGGTTAGGAAGTGCTATATAAAATACCCCTCTGAATAACTGATCAAATTATTTGTATTTAACCTGACAAAACATGCATTCCAGTCTTCCAACAGAGATTGAATACCAGGAAAAAGGCGAGTTCAGAATTGAAGTATTCCAACATGGAATAGTTTCAGCAGTGTCTATAAAACAGCTGGTTCGTTTAATTGCAAAGGCGTAATGCTGTCGCGTTGCCAGCAGGTGGCACTCAGAGCTAGTAATGGTCTGCTTGTATGTCCCCAGCCCCTCCTGTAGTTCCCTATCCGCAGGCAGTGCAAGCCTTGTTTTTCTCTGCACAAGATGATGCTCCGGGGCGCCGTGCCACATACTGAGAGTATGCTGGGGTAACTAGCAGACAACCATTTCGAAGAGCCCACGTCCCGTTTCAAGAGAGGAGAGATCATGAATACATACGTTTGTAGTGATGTACCCGGTGATAATATACGATTTATGAGGAAGATGTCACTGAACCTTACGCCCACAGACGACTAATTGAAGAGACAGAAATGGCAGGGGGTCGGAGAGGACTAGTGGCCCCTCAGAATACTTTTTTGGAGAATATTGTGAGACGATCGAACGGTAAGTGCCGTATTTCTGGCGATCCAATGCAGTTTGTTATGCAGAAATCATGTCAATCGTATTTGGATAAAATGTTTATTCTTTTTTTCTTCTTTTTTAGCGAGTGGTGTAATAGACTGCAGCCTAAAATAAAATGTTAGATAACTTGTCGCTATTATCTGGGAAATATATCCTTCTAATGTAGCTATCAAAGTGTTAAAAATAGTTTGAACTGCGGCAGTGTCATCACTTTTATTTTATTATTGGATTTTGAACTTTTGCTGTTGTGCTGTCTTAAAACCTTTAATTTACATCTATTGACTATTGTCTTTTACTTGGCATTTAGTGTTGTGTGTATGTTCAAATAAAGCCCACAAAACAGCATGCTGGTTTTTCTGAAACATTTCTGAAATGATCTTTGCCCCAGCCTATGGTTTTTAAAACATACATATTTATTCTCAGGGTTATGTGTGAAATATGTAGGCCTACGACATGATTTTAAATGGCGTTACTCCATATTTTAGGCTATTGGTGGACAGGACCATTATTACATGCCAAACTTTTAAGTGATGATTTTTTAATCTGAAAGTATGATCAGATAACCAGTTCAAGCTAGTTAGAGGATTTTCTATTATTTATTAGTTTGTATGCTATGTGGCTGTATTTCATCCAGTTTGGGATATATTTGATGTGAAACATGGTTTAATACAGACAGTCGCACACGCACACACACACAATTTATGCCCCATGTCTAAACTTTTTTATCATCCAATGTGTTACCCAAACCCATAGGCCTAATCCATAACATCTTCTCTTATTTATAACATGGCTACTCATTTCATATGATTCAGTTTTCCACTCCCAATTTCAAAATCTGATAAATTGACATGTTTCATTATATTTCACTATTGGAATAATTTGCACTTTTAAATTAATAGACTATTTTTTTAGACACTGTGGACATTGGAAAAACTATTGTATGAAATTTAGTGCTGTGCTAAATATCCACAGTGTAAAGTGTTTTGTTGTAAAAATGTATCAATGGAAGAACTTGTAAGGTTTGCTGTATGTGTCTTCAGTATTTCAGTACAGTATGTAAGAAACTGTAATGGTAACATCCTCCACAAAATCAAATTAATTAGCATGTTTGTTACCTTGAATGGTAGCAAGGATTAGTGTTCAGCCAATCTTAAGTAAAAGCTATAAACAAAAGAGGTGAGACTAATCCATGAGCAATTAAGAAACAGTATAAGCTCTTCACTACTAAAGCCAGGGAGCTTTTGTGGATTTCTAATGTTTGTTTAAGATATGTTTCTTTTCCAGTTGCTGTCCAGTTGCTGTCCATTTTATATCAGTGCAAAAATCTTTAAGAATTCTCAGCTATAATGAAGTAAATGCACAATGTACAGTAGATATTCATTGTCATATAACAAAGTATTAAATTCACACAGTCCAATATGGCAGAAGGCTACAGATACAGTCATCTACTGTATACTTAGGGTTACTTAGTGTGCATAGACAGACATGAACTTTACCTTTTAGCATAGCAACCTTAACCTCAACGCCACACACAGTATTGGTGGGCTGCTGGTGGTAAACTCGAATCGATTTAATTAGCTCAAACAGGCTGTATAATTTCTCTTGATGGTAATAAAACCATAGCACTATTTCCCCATTTAAAATATTTGTGTTTAATATTGACAGGCACCTCCAAAAGCAAAGTGTCTTAAAGTGGCAGTGTGCCGATTGGAATAACAACTGTGACCAATGGTGTCAGTCTTGGCTGACACTGTTAACATGTTCATTTTTGCATGGCACTCGATGATGTTTCTCACCGTTATTTGTTAACATAATTTCTTTTCTGTTTTTGAAAAATTTCAGTTTGGACACTGTCACATAAACAGACAGGTACTCTAAAGAATAGTTAAACACACTATTGCTTTCTTCCTATCTGACACCCCTTTCTTTGTAGTGTATTGCAAATGTTCTATACCAAATGCTGTTCTTGAACAAATAACAATCAGTGGATAACTATTGGCTATGCATTTTGAATAGTAAAAATGCACAGGGCTGCTAGCTAATTCACCTCTTATCTCTACCTGAAATATGCATCTGACAACTGTAAAATAGCACTTGGCATGTTGGCATGGAACGTCTCCAATCATAGCATTTTTCTGATGCTTGTAATTGTGCTCTGTCGTTGTGTGTTTGATTGTGGTGTAATCACATACAGTGTGTTCTCTATACTATACATGTGTCTTTATGTCTCTTCGGGCTGCCCTGTGTCTTGAGTTTCTCTTCCTACTCGATCACCCTGTGTTTTCAAATGGGTCAAGACGACACGGTGCATATAACCATGCATTTATCATTTGTAAATAGTTATGTATAGATCTTAGCTATCAGCCTTGTCTACAAAGTGTCAGCTTGAGGATATTTTCAGACGTGGGATAAACAACTAAAAGTGGAACTTTTTCAGTTTACTAGCCACAAAAACAACAGTGTAACATATAAATATCTCATTAAATTGTTTTCTCTACACAGTACAGGGACACTTTCAAGTGGGTTTGTTGTAGACAAAGCACCACTGGTGTGAGGTTTGTTTTGATTTGATTTCAAATATGTCCAGCTATTTGTAATTCTCCATGAGATAGAAACCAACCATTCCTAGGTCACCTAGAACCTTCCCACCAGGCTGAATGATCCATTGATAAATATGAAATATGAAGAATGCCATGTGATTAAACGCAATCTCACTGTATAGTATGGTAGATGATTTTACGTTTTGATTATGAATAATATGTATGTAAAATACAGTATGTGGTACAATTTTGTTTTACACTGTTTTACAATGTCGTAACATATTTGTTTATCTTTCTTCCCATTCCATATCAGGCAAATAGAAATGCAACAAAACAAATATTTATCATAGACTATTTACTAACACTAATGCAAAAGTGCTGTATTTTAATCTTCCTAAATATTTCCAGAGAAAACATTAGCATAACATGTATGCTACATGATCACGGATCTGTGTACTAGACAGTATACAGTAATGGTGAGAAATACTGTAAACTGCATGGGTACAGTAGGTGAAGTGATACAATTGGTGTATCGGGGAGAGCATTACCATGTAACAAACACTCTGCCTCACCAGAAAGCAACACCTAAAGTGATTTCTGCAACTACAGCAAAAAAAATAACTAAAAAAAATAGAGAAGATTTAAGGAAATTCCAAAACACTGCAGTTTTTTGTCTTCCAACCAAAGTGAGTGTCCACTACATTTCCCAAGTTTCTCTTTAACACAAAAGCCCGTATCCGTTACTACAAAATAAAACAGGCAATTCAGAAGTACTTCTATAATCCGAGGGCCCGGATGCTATAATGTTACATTAAATAATTAATATATATGCAGTGTATGTCAACATTTCTTTGTTGAGTGTGCTGACACCTCTCTGATAATATACACAAATGTATATTTATATGCAGTACTGTATGCAAGTCCTCTGTGAGAGTAGAATTTTGTAATCCACATACATTTATTCCAAGGTCGCATTTCAGTTTTGCTGACACTCTATTCCATTTTATCTTTCAATTGCATTCCTCCAAAAGCATTTATTTTGATGTTTGATTGAGATCAAATGCAATTGTCCCACCCTTTTATTGTGTAATTGTACCAGTATGTTATTTTTAGTGCACTGCAACCACTCAACTTATTTGGCCTTATATCTTTCCCCTCCTTTAATGTCAAACAGATACCAACTTTGTCCTGGGAAATGCTCAGATTGTAGACTGGCCTATTGTCTACAGCAATGATGGTTTCTGCAAGTTGTCAGGGTACCACAGAGCGGAAGTCATGCAGAAAAGCAGCACATGCAGGTAACCAACGAGAACATCTGTCGGTATTGGAACTGTTTCTCCATCTTACAAGATGGATCAAGTTCCTTTTATCACAAAACACATAACTTGAAGATAATGCTGGTCGTCATACTGTATATGTACAGCATATATATCTGTTTTATGATAATATTTAAAGGTTTACTACAGATAATTCAGGGTTAAAACCCTTATGAAGACATTATGCCATTTCTGTGCATGCCAATGCATGCTTACAGAGATATAGCTCCGCTTTATACTTAATTGCATTTTGTGAAATGTCACCTCATAACTCATGACAAAACATTCATTACAGCTGAAAGACATGTTTCTAGAATGTGCAGTACATTTTCTAGAATGACAAATAGGTAATTGTTGCTGGAAGGTATTTATTTTCTTTGTATGCAGTTCATTTTGCGGTGTCCTTTCCTCCCGATGCGACACAGACACTCGTCACTGATACGAGATCAGCCTTTCAGTGTGTCTATGGCGGCGCAGTGTAGTCTCATTACATGTACCCTTCCTTTTTGCATTTTATAGCAAACTCCTAAGTTAAATATAGACCATGCTGGTATAGGCTGCTGCTAACAGTGGCAGTAACAAGCAAAGTGAGATGAATGTTTGCACTATGGTTAAATGGGCTCATGGTTGCTTGACCCTCTCTTCAGCTTAATTTGTTTTTGTGAAGCACTCTGCATACAGCTTATTAGACATTCTCGATTCATCCCATTTATGTCTCTGTGTGGTTTTATTTTCAAACCAGTAAAAATTTAAATGTATCTGTAAATCCATATTTGGTAACCGAACAGTGATGATTTGCTCACGAAGAACTACTGTATGCTCGAACTGGTACTGGTACCCATTACAAACGTATTGTTTACTGTTAAAATAGATGGCAGAGATTTTTATCCTCTATAGGAAATGGTGTTTCTTTTTTGTGCTGATGAATGTATAATGCACAGATACCAACAACAAAAACAGTTACTATTGTAATGCTAAATGTTTATGTAAAAGTAAACTATTTCAGTATATTGAATGTCAATATGTTACTTTGGAAAAACATGGCTTGCACCTAACATAACACTCATATTCACAAGGCTTAGCATTGTTGTTCCTTTGAATTACTTTTGGCAGAATATCCATGGCTTTTTATTATACCAATGTCTTATTAAAAGATGGACGCACTTTCCCCTGCCCCTTTGTTTACCAGTTTCATGTACGGAGAGCTAACAGACAAGGACACGAGTGAGAAAGTACGGCTCACATTCGAGAATTATGAGATGAATTCCTTTGAAATACTTATGTACAAGAAAAACAGTAAGTAATATTGCTAAGTGTGAAGAAACTGGTGACACTTGCTCAGGCCAATCATGCTAACGTATTCAGCTCTGCTGTAATGAACAGGCCAGTTCAAAGTCACCGCAGAACATTTCTTCCTCTATCTAACTAATTAGTAGAGAGCCTGAAATATCTTCCACCCAAAAACTTTTACAGCATGCAGACATTATTTCCACATTACCTGTGCATGTTGAGTAGCCAGTAGTAGTAACTACAATAATGACATGAATAATTTATATCAGTGACATAACCTTGAACGTAAATAAGATGTTAATTGCTGTATATATTTGTTTGTGTTTTAGGAACACCTGTTTGGTTCTTTGTGAAAATTGCTCCAATTCGCAATGAACAGGAGAAAGTTGTCCTGTTTCTTTGCACTTTCAGTGACATCACAGCCTTTAAACAGCCCATTGAAGACGATTCTACTAAAGGTTGGTGTCATCCAGTGCTTACTCATCTGTCAGAATGGCTGTGTGCTCAGTTGGATTATAGTATTTTTAATTTCATTGAAATATTTATGCGCTAATATTATTTCCAAGTTCATTAGTACTTTTGCTTGGCTTTTGGTTTTAAGAATATGTTTTCATACATTTCCCTCTACAGTCACTTTTTAAAGACTGTTTATTATATTTTAAATTCAAAATGTTTTGACAGACTTCAAAATGTTGTAATTTGCTCGGATAAAAACAAAACTTAGACAAATAAAACTTTTGCCTTGTGAGATCATCCTGATCTTGCGAGATTCAATTTGATTTCGCCGCAATAATCAGTCTGGAGAGCTTGAAATTGCTACGACATGAGTCAGGGCCACTGACCAATCAGCGTTGTACTGGCAGCGAAAGAGACTGGTTAACAACAATGACGGTTCCTAATTACGTTAAACGTAGATGCTGCTAATAGCATCAGTTGGATCTGAACTTAAGAGAGAATTTCTTCATTGAGAGAAGAGCAAAGAACGACACTGAAGGCTTTTCTCAATGTGTTTTCTCTTCAAAGTTATCCCATGATGGACACGATTTATCCAATCCCCTGCCAAGTACCTGCGCTTTTCAAATAGTCTAAATGGACAGCCTCCCAGATGGTTTTGAGCAACAAACCACCTGGTGCGTGTGAGTTAATACGACTTTAAACCAGTCCAATATCGAAAAGGCTTATGTTCTAGCAGAGGTGCATCCGTCTAGGAAATGTAAAAATGAAGCACAAAAAACAGGAGAGCAGAGAGGACCTCCCCCCCCTTCCCTCCATATCCTCTTGTCACAGTGCCCCTCCCCCACACACCTTGGGCTACAAGGAGAGTATAGACTATAGGGGGATGTGTCTCCTGGGCTCACAGTTCTATCCATTTGGATTCAGAGTTGGCAGCTGCCAGCACAGATTTGCTCCTCTAGGTGTATTTTATTTTATACTTTTTTTGTGCCCTATGATATAATTTTTGATCATTTTAAGTAATGCATCATTATCATAAGACCCCCATGAACAACACATTAAGAGAAGGAGTTACCCTGCCCGGAGGAAGCCCGGGGCCCCCATCTGGAGCCAG
>JAODUK010014328.1:6924-27950 GCA_027564635.1 Typhlichthys eigenmanni | reverse complement strand
CAGGTGTGTGTAATGACAAGACAAAAGAGTGAAGGGAAACCCCAGGAAGTATGGCAGGGCCATCAAGCCATGACAGGGGATTACCTGCATTCATTTAACACCGCTAAATCTGAGGCCATGGTTCTCAGCAGGAAATCGATGGAGTGCCTACCCCGGGTAGGGAATGAGTCCTTACCCCAAGAGAAAGAGTTTAAGTACCTCGGGGTCTTGTTCGCAAATGAGGGGACTATGGAGCGAGAGATTGGCCGGAGAATCGGAGCAGTGGGAGTTGTATTACAATCACTTTACCGCACCGTGGTGATGAAAAGAGAGCTGAGCCGGAAGGCAAATCTCTCGATCTTCTGGGCAATTTTCATTCCTACCCTCACCTATGGTCATGAAGGGTGGGTCATGACCGAAAGAACAAGATCACAGGTACAAGCGGCCAAAATGGAGGGTTGTAGGCGTCTCCCTTAGAGATAGGGTGCGAAGCTCGGCCATCCGTGAGGAACTCGGAGTAGAGCCGCTGCTCCTTTGGGTTGAAAGGAGCCAGTTGAGGTGGTACGGGCATCTGTAAGGATGCCCCCTGGGCGCCTCCCTAGGGAGGTGTTCCAGGCACGACCAGTTGACCACACTGGCCTGGGAATGTCTCAGGATCCCCCAGTCAGAGCTGGATAATGTGCCTCTGGAAAAAGAAGTTTGGGGTTCCTGCTTGAGCTGTTGCCCCCTCGACCCGACTACGGATAAGGGGATGAGGATGGATGGATGGCCCTGCAATCATGTGGTCCTGGGTGTATCATCGAAGCACAATTCTGACCCAGAAACAATGTGAATGTTTTACTGCAAGCTGAATTAGCAATGATGGGAAGTCTACTACTAGACATAATACATCTACAAGAATTGCACCTAATGCTTGTAGATACTATCATAGTTGAAAACGACTTTCGTGAATGCCATCAACTACATTAGCAATTAAAAGAAATGATCCTATACTGTACATTCAAACATTGAAATAAATAAGGGCTGGCTCACCATAACTCAGTATACAGTACTTTAATTTCACCTTAGACACTTGGGAAGAGAAGGGGAAGTTGTGGGCACTAAAGACAGGGTGATGAATTCAAAATGCAGCTGATTGATTGCTACGCAAGGTATAGGCCTGAGAATCACAGGAATGGTCGGTCACCTTATACATGACAACTATTATTTCTATAAAATATTCTTATTTTACTTACAGATTGGCCCTATGAAATTATTCCATTTCAAAATCCCCCAAAACTTGACTTTTCCATAATAATTAAAATTGCAATGAATCTGGGAATATAGACACATTTTAACAATGCATTCTCTCCATACTCAGGAGGACCTTAGTACCGGTCCTCTGTGCCTCACACATCACAAAGCGTAATACTACGGCTTTGTTGATGTGAGCCGTGTTCGCCATTTTGTTTGTTACTCGTTACACAGCTGTGTAGAAGTATCGTATTACTTTTATCAAAATGCACAGATAATGTTAAGCTATCGAAATGTGACGAGATATTTGTTGAATTTGACTAAATATATATTAGCATACAATTATCTTGCAATAGCTGAAAGTACCTTTTAAGATACCCTCAACCTGTCTGGAAAATAACATTTTGCCCTTAACCTTTGACAAAATATTGTTAATATTTTATTTATAGACAATTGACTTGTAGAAAGCCATTTTGTAGGGATTTGAAGGGCATATCTGTAATAATTATACAAAGGTGCTATTAATTCATACGGTAGTTGCAAACAAACGTCACATCAAAATTTACCTAAAAGTCCCTGCTTATGCCTTCTGATGACATCATGGGAAGAATTTGCGCTTTCCTGGGTGTAACTGAACATTTGTTAGATGTCCCAATATAAACAGGCCTAATGGGTTTTGTACTTGTGAATACAAGTGTTACGACCTGGCTCCTGGGCCGTAAACCAAACAAACCAAACACTGAAGTGACAAACAAAATAACACAGAATGAGGTGTGAAAGTCTGTAAGTGTATGTACTGATGATATGTGGTGTGTGTTGCATGCTGACCAAACTAATAACCCAAAACCAACCAACAAACAGAATGTGTGGTGCCAGGAGAGTCACACTGACAATGTGCTGGAACACACCTATATATTAGGCATGCCCAGGTGCCCTTAATCAGCCCAATTAGGCTCTTGACAGCCAAAAAGGACAATAGGCCTGCTAAAACCCAAGCAGGGCCGTGACACAAGGAATGTTTATATTCATTTTAAATGAATGTGTTTTCTAGACTCACAGCTTGCCACACAATGTTACTGTATTTCAGCATTGGTATTTAGAAAGCAAGCCTCCTCAGGTGCTTCTGATTGTGTCGCTAAGGGAAGCAAGGTCTGAGGGAATTTACATGTGTGATTGGGATTTACCCTCTGTACCTTTTTTAAAGGGGTTAATCAATGAACTGAATATTTCTAGTTGTTTTTGAAATTAGTTATGTTGACATGGAGAAGTGGAAAGTGGACTGTTAACATACACATATTTAAAAAGTATATAAAATACAATTAAAAGAAAAACAATTATTTAATATTGTTTGAAGAACCTTTAGAATGTTTAAAATGCCTCACAAAATAAGTTTTAAGAATGGTTTTAAAGCACCTTTGATTCATTCATTTCAACTCTTCCCAAATCTTCACTTCAGTGGCAATCACTCAAAAATAGGCCTTTTTCTGTTCATCTTATTAAACTTTTCAACCCTTTTGTACGGTGTATATATTGTAATTTAAATAAACAGAGCAGAGAGAGATCACAAGCCTTGTTAATTGTCATTTGACAACAATCAATGAGGCTTTGTTCTTGCAAAATGAATGGTCTGAAGCCGGTTTGTTTGAAGAGAGCCAGAAGTCGGTCAGCGTTGCTCAAGAGGATTATGTGAGACGGGAAGTCAGATAAGATGAAGGGGACTTCAGAGCAGCACAGACAAACACGCACATGCACACACGCACACCATCAGAGCAGCACCTGACCAGCAGAGGCCTTCATACTTCCTAGAGGAAAAAGGCTCAGGGGAAGAATAGGCTAAATCCCCTGTGCACTCTCGTCTATCTGGCGTGTTGACTGACAGGACACAACATACACAACTATAATTACAGTAATGTGTATTACAGTGTGTACCACTGGGACACAAGAAGACATGAAAAGCAGCTCTTGGTGTTAAACATATTAGTCTAGGTGCTAAAGGCAATAATCTATGATTAGTAAACTAAATAATCAAAATCACAGATCCTCTCAGTGCAGCACTTACTCAGACACAGATGGAACTAACGAGACTGGGATGCAGGCAGTGAATGGAACAGGTCTGAAACATCCAGGAAACACAGGAACATGACAGACAGGCAGACTGGGACAGACAGTCTGTTAGATCATTGAAATGAAATTAATAGACAATCATCTCAAATGCATCAATTGCATTTTAAAAATGGTAATACCTGGATGTTGTGTCATATTTAACAGGTGATCATATTTAAATTAACACATCATCTTAGTGTATTGTATTCAAGCAATTTGGAAAAAGGGTTAGAGTTAAGAATTTTCTTTAGGGTTTTTGTGTTTATTGTTTTTGCGTATGAGAGAATCCGTTGTTGCCGGCAGTCACCAACATGTTCCACTGCCTTTCCCAGCAACCTCCTGACTGTAGCCACCACTCGGAACTGGGAGGGAGAAAATCTCCATGACATTTACAAAGCAATTCTATTAATTAATGTCACGGCTCCCTCTGAGTCTCCTCCCCCTCGTGGCTCAGGCAGACTTTGGCGCTCGTCATCACCGAGCTACTGACCGCTGTCGCTCCCCCCTTCTTTTGTTCTGTTTGGTTTTACACACCTGTGTTTCATTTATGATTAGTGATGTGTGTATATAAGCCCAGCAGTTTCTGTTTGCTGTGTGAGTTATTCTGTAATGTGTATGGCTTGGAAGGAGTCAGGCGCAGAACAAGAGGTGAGTGGAACAACCGCACGTTTTAACAGGACGGTGATTTTGAAATTACAATAAACCAGAATCGTGAAGGACAGCGTGCTTCGCTGCAAAATCAATAACTCCTCATAGTTCCCCGCGACAGCTCCCCCCTCTCTCCAGATTGCGTTGGCCCACTCCAGGGCTTTCCCGGTCAGTAGCTCGGTGATGACGAGCGCCAAAGTCTGCCTGAGCCACGAGGGGGAGGAGACTCAGAGGGAGCCGTGACAATTAAGGCCGTATTAGACCAACAATGAAAGAGCTGTGACTTTACTTTCCTTCTGTCAGTCTAGACGTGGGTTTCACTGAACCGGGGATAATGTTATTCGAAGGATGTGTGTGGGTCTGCTCTCAATTTTACCCCTGCACTCACTGTTCTCAATCTGGGAAGGTATTTCAAACACAGGCGAGCCATAATGTGATCTGAACAATTCTTCCAGTCGAATGCCTTTTTAGGTGATATGAAGTGGTTGTGTCCAAGGTTTTGCCCAAATGGATATTATTGGGGGGAAAACCATCTGGCACTTTGCCCCAACACATTTGATTTCATCTTGTTAGACATCGCCCGCAGTGGATGCATTGTGCTTCGTCCCAGAGAAATGAGAATGGAGACAGCGTATGTAGACAATGACAAAGTAACAAATCTACAGGTACTTATTTGCAGGAAATGGATTTAGTCGCGAGAGGCACCTAAAGGCTCAAGTTCCAGGACAACATTAGTCCTGGTTATTAGTTCGAAGTGGTTTTGGTCTTTTGATGGTTCCTCGTTAGTCTTTGTTTTCTGATTTCAGTTTCAACCGGAAAATTCAACAATCCAAAACAAAGCACCAAAAATGAAATCCCTAGAATTCCTCATACATTTTGGGTTGTGAATCCACTCCTTATAGCCTGGCTCCGCTCAACTATTGCTCTCAGCTAAAACTGAGAGCAACTAAATCTAGTCTGGAAACTCTGTTGGCATTTTAGAATTTGCACAGCCACCCTGCTGGCAGCAGACTAATCAGGGTTCGTTAGTGAGATGACGTTGAGGCGTGTTTCCAAATGGTGGTAGAACTAGATGAGGCGATCAAAACAGTTGTAGCAAGGCCAATTGGTTTAACGCTGTCCAAATGAATGAGCGACTGAATACTATCCAATGGAGCGTGGCCAGACCATACAGTATTCACCAAGTGAATTTTAGGTCTGGTCACATCAGGCAACTTTTTTTAGCCTCTACCTCCTCATAGCCTCTTGTCAGAAGATATACCTGGTTCATCTCTCTCTGTCAAACCTGACTTGGCCTACCCTTCCTTCAAGCTTCAAAGGAAACCTCTGTAAACTGCATTTTACTTTTACTTAATTTTCCCTACTTGTGCAGTGGATATAAAAAGTCTACACACCCCTGTTAAAATTAAAGTTTTTTTTTTATGTAGAAGAATGGGACAAAGAAATGTCAGAACTTTTTCCACCTTTAATGTCAACATTTCAATTAAAAAACAAACTGAAATCTTCGAGGGGGATAAATGAAAAATAAAAACCTGACAATAATCTGGCTGCATAAATGGGCACACCCTCTTATAACTAGGGATGTAGCTGTGTTCAGAATTAACCAATTCAAACTCAAGTTAAATAGAAGTCATTACACACCTGCCATCATTTAAGTGAGTTCAGCTGTTCTAGTAGGATTTTCCTGACATTTTCTGAGTTGCATCTCAGAGCAAAATGGAGAAAATTAATGGGAAATTTACTTCCGGAACCACGCTGTTACGCTCTATGCCCTGTGCTGTCTCACGTACAATTAACATACATGTGCACACAGCTATGATGTCAACAAGGTTAATCACATGCTAATATGTCCCCCTGGTGTAAATAAAACATGCATAAAATATTAAAATTAATTCAATAATTTAGCAGCCATGATTTCAGTATAGCGATATATATTCATAAATTGGATATATAATCTTGTCACATTGTTGATAACCTAGATTATTTGTCACTAATCTAGGAACAAACAACTATTTTCAGAAAGGTGATGTGTATGGCATGAATTTAGGTTTGCATATTCATATTTGTGACTCCAATAAATCTAATTGATCAGATAATCAGTTACTCTTAAATGTTCCTCTGTGTATTGGTTAAGCTTCAACATCTGTCAGGGTATTTAATGAGGTGCTATGGCCTGTTCAGGCTCCTTCCTAGATCTTCCTGAACAGGCAAACCATTATTTACACAGAACTAATAACTAAAAATACTATGTTATTAAAGAATATGTAGACTAGACCTTAATAAAAAAATACTGTAATACACTGCCTTTCCAAAAACAGGTCAAGTTCACACAAAAAGGCATTGCTTTAAAGGGTTAGAGGAACACAATTGGGTGAAGTATACAATTCTGCAGATACCATACACACATTTCTGTATGCAACAACGACCTGTCCTTTGACCAGTACTGTACATATGTACCACTCCTAAAGAACCCTTCCAGATGTAGTGTTATAATCTAGCCTGAATAAATCAAGACATGTTATTTCAAGTTACAGCATCACATTATAGTTACATGGATACGGGACTATGGTTTGAGCGTGCAGTGAAGTATGTACTAAAATCATCTCAGCAGAGTATGAAAATAGCCATGGTAATATACATGAATCCTTAGGATCAATCTAAGGAATAATGAGAAGAAATGTCTTAGTCAAATATCCAAATATTTGAAAATGTGGTTATAAATACACAGTATACACAATTATTTCAGTAAAAGGCAACAGCATTGATGGTGGAAACTGAGGGATGAATTCAAACAGACACAAATCAAATTTGACAAGAATTAGGAGTTCAGTGTGATAGGAAGAGATGATGTAGAGATGAAGAGTCAGCCTCAATCTCTGCTTTCCACTGAAACGATGTTGTCTCTCTTCCGAGTTGAGAAACGAACACACACACAGTCGCAAACACAAAAAAGAAAAGAAAAATGACAATTGACATTCAAACATTCCAGAAGTTTATAAAAGTCCCTGTCTAACATCACCAGTGATAACATTCTGTATTGGGGCGTAACTCTTCAAGGTGTAATTTAACCTGAACAAATGACCTTATGTCATTATATGTCGGCATCTGTACAAATATTCAGAATGTCAGTGTTTGAGCATGAAGGAGGAGATGATTTAGGAGTGGATACTTGGTCTGATAGGAGGCAAAATACACTGTATAGGGAAAGGTCCCTTGTGTCTCTTGAATCTAAATGACACACACACATCCACACTGTCGCCAATTGCAACTGTGCACTGTGTTATGCAATCAGCATCTTGTTCTGCATTAACTCACAGTGGGGGTCCTACCATATACATATTGAACCCTCCACCCACACACAGAGCACAAGGGACATTATGCAAGTGACAGCTTGTTGACTAAGTCTCTATCCATTTGCCTCACGTGGAGACAGCATACTGAATGCAGACAACAGCCCAGAGGGAACACAGAAATCTGCAGTCCAGAATTCCCTACGGAATATTTCAGCAGATCTCCGCTGCTCAGTCTCATTTAATAAACACGGGTTCTTTCTGAAGAATATGGTTCAATTCACGAAAGCATCTGTTAGTCGCGTGACCGGGGGAGATTACGCCCAACCTTCTGTCTCACTTGTTAGACATAGAGAGGCCACCGTAACCTGGGAGACCAGAGCTCTGCTCCAGGAAGAATAGTGTGACACTGTCTTGGACATTTGTAATGTTTATTTGACAATACATGTGTCATGAAATGAGTGGATGAGGTGGCAGAAACCAAGCGCAGGTTAAGTTTTTAATTTATTTTAAAATTATTAATTTTGACCAAAAGACATGCATGCACCCACCAGGACGGCAAAAAATAACTGACAAGGACAGGCAGAAACAGAGGGCTACATACGGTATACTCAAACTAATTAGGGGAATGGGCACGAGGTGTGTGTGTGTAATGATGAGACACAGACAAAGTCCAAGATGAGTAAATGAGTGAAGGGAAACTCCAGGAAGCATGGCAGGGCCATTAAACCCTGACAACATGAGCCGATAATATTCTTGAAAACACCAACTGTGACCTTTTCAATTGACGGCACTCCTCTGCTCAACCCTAACCTCTTATGTTAAAAAGATTTGTCCTTAAGACTGTACACCCCAAATGCCCCCTTCCCCCCACTCCCACACACACCACAACTCTACCCAGTACTCTTTGATTTTAGCAAGGGTGCACAAACCAGACAGTATCAATGTCCATGTAGCTTGGTTTCAGTACATATAGTGTGTTTGTGCTGCAGGCTACAGACCAAAAACACACTCCAAGCTCTTCCGACAGTCGAGAAATGAACAAAAACAAAGGATATATATCATTTAAAATATGCCAACTAAACATACAACATGAAAAGCATGTTGTATGTTTTATCTTATTCTCACGTTTAGTGAGAATTCATAGTCTGACATAATCAGAGCATGAGCCAATATAAACTGTCCTGTTTTTGACAAAGAAAAGCTCTGAATTCACACTAAATATCGCCATTTGACGACTGTATAGACTGGTGTCTTTAAAAGTGTCAAACGAACCTTCAATAAAATGAATGAAATATGAAGAGAAGTAAACCAATTGAATCTACAGTATTATCTAATGGAAAGTGGACAACAAGTTCATTGAGAAGCCTTTTATTTTCTGCACTGAATTAAAATAAACATTTAAAAAGCACTCATTTACACTCAATTGCTGCAGTCGGAAGAGACGTTTTCTTTACACTGCCATAAGATCTTTGAAAACAAATGGACCCAAAAGTACCTAGGAAAATTAAAACATTTCATAAAAAAAATAAAAGAATGGCACATAACAATTCCCTTATTAGTCAGAAAAAAAGGCTAATGCATGAGTTGAACATTTAATACTGTGCAAAATCTATCCTATTGAAATAGCATGTATGTAAACAAATAACAAAGACCAGGCTAATGAATACAAGATTAAAAACTAGGACTTAGTGCCAACAGCAGGGAGGACTGGCGTTAAAAAATGATATTTCATGGTCTCTTATTGTCCGCATTCACATCATCAATCAAACAAACAAAGAGGTGAGAAAGGCAATTCCATTATCTACAAAACTCAGCATTTTATCAACCTAGCTATATACACTGTACAACCAGTTTAAACAGACGTTCAACTTTTACAAAAGGAAAATAAAGCACATCATTGTCCGGCTGTGGTAATCAGGCATGTTATTTTACAATATGGTGACAATCCAGATGAAGTTTCCCTTGTGGAAAAGAAAGTCACTAGAAATGTCGATTTATTAGCGGATATGGGCCTAGATTAGAATGGAATGCAATGTTGTTCTGGAAAATAAAATAAAAATATATTAAAAAAAAGAAAATTTGACATGGAAGATAATGTCTCTTTTATCATATACATTAGAATGTGGTATGACAATGTTAAACCAGTGCAAAGAGACGACAGCAAGCAGGTGATTTCAATTTTTGCTTTTGAAGAAATAATATAATAGATGGAAGTACTGGTGTTTAAAGAATGTTCGATTCTGCTGTACAGTGGCTGCATCTTCATTAAAATAGTGGAGGAAACGGTCCCTCCACACAGACCAGCAGGGTTTCAATAATATGGCACATTTTATTTAAACAGAAAAAAGACTAGTGCAATAATAAACAAAGCAAAACTCGGCACGGAAAGAACAACATTGGCAGGCTACTTGTCTGTTGTCCACTAGATAAGAGAAGATGGCTGTAATATCATGGCTATTTGGCAAGGCCTGGCTATTGTGAACAGGACAGACACATCAAAGGAAACGGCAATCTTTAAACTAGGGATGGCACGATCCAGTATTTTCAGTCCCGATACCGATACCGGCACTTTGGGTATCGGCCGATACGGAGTACCGATCCGATTCCAGTGTTAACTTACATTTAAAGTTAAGTTGCAAAGTAAATGATAGTAAATCTCTATTTTAGGACTTAAATGCATGTTAGAAACCTGCTGCTGATAGTGTGGCCTGGGTAGGTTAGACATGACTGATGACTGACAGTAGACCTACTTGTGTAAATTAATTTAATTGGATCAGCCCCATGGATTGGTTACAACTGTCCAATTGTCACCGATACAGATCCAGCTATTTCAGTCAGTATCGAACCGATTTCCGATCTCAGTATCGTATCGGTGCCATCCCTACTTTAAACGCCGTGGACAGAGACATGTAGTTTTCTGCTTTAGTATGGTCAAATTAATTTACATAGTCTGTACAAGCTATATTCGCAGTCTGTGCTTTACAAACCCCAAGAGGAAAAACAAACAAACAGGGGCGTTCTTGCCTTATTTATGGAAAATGAGGTCTGAGAGACCTCTATGGAGGAGAGGAAAACAAGAGCTTGGCATAGCTTAATGAGCTTGACCCGCCAACGCATGATTGTCCCATTTATTATTTCCCTTAAACATTCTTCATCCTTTCTTTAGTGAGTCTTGTTTCTCTGCCTACATTTTAACCATTTCATTTTGGCTAGTCAGTCTTATTCACATTCTCAAACTGATTATTTACACACTTTCTTAGCATTTCTATTCCACCAACAATTAGCATGTTTACACATGTACAATACTATTATTAATTAATGAGTAATGCAGTCCTATTAAACTCTAGTAATGTACATGTAGTTTCTACTTCATTTAAGTTTAATCATTTTCAAATTTGTAGTTTAACACAAGTTTACATGCTTAAGGTGAATATGCAAAAATAATTCAAACCATCGATGAAAACCATACAGTACGTCGTATTCGGACTATGCTAAATTTGATGGCGGACTTGATTAGGTTAACCAGACCAAAGCACAAATACCACGCTTAGTTTTACTGGCCTTATCAGTATAATACTAGGGTATTGCTGTGCATGTCAACATGCCTGGACAGTATGTGTGACAGGAATCACGCCTGTGTCTTTGTGGTATTTGAAAACAACACACTTCCACTCCCTGTACAGAGATATTTTGGGTAGTGCTTGAGTTAAGTGTTTCTTTAGTTGAAGGGCCATCTGTGTGAAGTGGTTTAATAAAAATGTGGCTCTAATAGTCGGTGGTTAAAAGGCTAATACGCTGCCTCCAGCATCGGTGACCTTTGAAACAAAGCATTCCTCTCTGAGCGGTGACCTTTATTGTTGGCACGTCTCCAGTGGAACTCTCGGGACGTTTGGTCCACAGCTCATTTGCTTTCCTGCTCCTCTTGGACCAAAAAAAACAACAAAAGAACGCTAGCATGTCCCTGTAGCCTAGTTGCTAACAGATTATTTTGTTTTGGGAGCTGGTTAGACTTCAGTCTGTTGCTGTGAGTCGATGATGACCGTCACTCCTCGACGGAGTTCGTCCATACTGTCAAAGTCACTGTTGCCCGGCTCCGAGTCGTCAAACCCGCACGGGGCCGAAACGTCCGAGGCGGAAGACGCGCCCCTGGACAACCGCAATTCCAGCGACATGTCGTCATCCGTGTCTCCGCTACCTGGCGTCATCGGGCCGACAAAAGTGCTGAACTCCTCCCCTGGCCCCACCGTGCCAGACCCCGCTTCCCCCAGGGGAAGCTGGTGGGGGAGCAAATACTGGCTGGGGTGGAAGTGCGGCCGGGAGGCCTGTCGGCCCACGCTGCTGCCGCTCCCGCTCAGCGTGCTCTCCCTGGAAGTGGGCTGCGTCGTGGGCAGCGGCTCGTAGCGCTCCGGGTAGTCCTCTCCCGCGGGCAGGGGCGGCGGCAACTGGTCTCGGCTCATGAACTCGTCCTCGTGTGGCGGCGGGAAGTCGCTGTCGATGTCGTAGCCGCCCAGGTAGTAGTCTGACTCCAGCTCCCGCGGGCCGCCGCGGCTAACGCCCAGGCGGGGTGCAGAGCAGGATGCGTCGCCCCCGCCAGGACTCGCCTCGTAGCCCGGCACCTCCTCGATGTTAGGCAGTCGGGTGCTGGGCATCCAGTCGGACGTGTCCCAGTGATACGCTAGACAGGGGCGCAGGACAGGAGAGAATTAGCCTGAAGCAGTAGCTAACACTGGCTGCCGCCAGCTGACATTAGCTAACGCCAGCTTACATTAACTCATGCTATCTTACATTAGCTAACGCTAGCTGACATTAACTCATGCTAGCTTACATTAGCTAACACCAGCTGACATTAGCTAACGCTAGCTAACATTAACTCATGCTAGCTAACATTAGCTAACGCTAGCTTACATTAACTCACGCTAGCTGACATTAACTAATGCTAGCTGACACCAGCTAATGCTAGTTGAAATTAGCTAACGCTAGCTGACACAGAATAGCAACACTCTCATCACGGCGTGTAGACATGTAGAATGGCCGGTCTCGCATGCCACAGGTCAGAGCCATTCATAAGATAAGCCTGGATGTCACAGCGAACATATGTCATACAACATGCTGGGGGTGAGGAAGGGGCACACATGGTCAAACACATGACAAGGCAATAACCTGTAAGGGAATTGTGTTAGCATTGTTGGTTGTTGTGTTACTGTACATGCAGGTCACAAGGTCACAGCATGCCAAGTTTGCGGCAAGCGACGTCGCTCAAACATCTCGGAGATCGTTTTCAAACAAGCAGCTAAATTACTTCCAGCAAATGTAAATAAAAGCCAACAAGAAAAACACAAACACACAGTGAGTGATATTCATGCGTGTAAAACAAAGAGAAACAATCAAGTGAAGCTCGGAGGATGTCAACAGCTCCTCTGCTGGTGTCATGACAACACTTTCATCAAAACAGAAACCTATAAAGCGAAGCGAAGGGGTCGCGTAGCGCGGCCGAGATGTGGCGCTGGACCACGACACGTGGTGGAAGCCAAAAGAGAGAGTGAAGCAGGAGGGGATGAGGAGAGAGAGAGAGAGAGAGAGAGAGAGAGAGAGAGAGAGAGACACAACACAAGCGGTGACCGCGATGGCTTCTACACGCAGCCGTGCCTGTTGCTGAGTCAGCACAGCTGGGCGTTGTGCATCAAATAAACACATACTGTAAACGACACACACACACGAACGCACGCACATGGACTGAGCTCTGACTCGGAAAGCAATGTGACATTGAGGGGGTTAGTGAAGGGGACTGGCCAATGAGACAGATAGAGAGAGAAAGGGAGACAGAGAGAGAGAGATCTGCCTGAGGTACGGGATGGGGGGGCGTTGTGACAGGATTGTGGGGTCAAGCTGTAGGAAAGGATGAGAATCACCTCTGTTGTAGGGCTGGTCCATGACTGACACGGTCAGGTGACACAAGCACAACACAAACGGAGAGAGAGAGTTTTAGGTGTGTGTGTGTGCGTGCACGTGTTCTCTCGTGCATGAGCGTGTTTCTGTTTCCTGGAGGCCTGACATGTGGAGATGGTAACTGGAAGCCAGACCATGGGGTATTTAGAATGTACCTAATCTGCTTCTAACCAACACTGTATATCTATTTTGATCTATCTATATTAAAATAATGTAAGTTTGTTTGTGCACAAACAAATGACAATTTGTGAGCAAACCGTTTAAGAGAAATTACCAGTTTAAATCTACATATTAAGCTTATGAGTGATTCTGCCCACAGAAAAACGGGCAGATGATGACATCACCTGCTTCCATAAAATAAACCTCAATAAAACTTAAAACAACGATGCACAAATGTTTGATTTGTTTGCACAAACGTTCAGAGGTGATGTCCAAACGAATGCGTTAAGTTAAAAATTATATAATCACATGAATTTGTCCATCCAACAAATCAAAAAGTTCTTGTATACGGTGCCAACGTTTTGGAGGTTTTTGCATCACGACTTCCAGTACACACTGAGGGCTGGCACATCCTGCTACACTGAAATGTGGTGTGCAGTGGCTATGCCACTAAGAACGCATGAGAGAAACCAGCGCTGGATACAAGATAGCCATCGTGTCATCTGAAATGAGCATGCTGATCAAAGCAAAGAGAAGGGCAAGAGACACAGGGATGAGACACAGAGATGAGAGAGAATGAAATGTGGGGAAGGAAACATGGTACCTTCATTTTCGATTGTGTCGACTGCATCATTGACCAGTCGAATGACGGTCACTATGGAGGCTTGTAGGGGGGGGAAAAGGAGGAGACAAGTTTTGAAATACCGTAAGCGGAAAACTGCGGCGCTGGTCAAGGCTGCCCCCTACTGGCAATGACACGCACTGCTTACTGTTGCTATGCTGCGTTTGTTGGAGCAGTGTTCAAAGTCAGTAGCCACCCAGGGGGCCACAAGACTGTGATTATTTTTTTTTAATAATAATTATATTTCAAAGAATGTGCATAGAATATCTGTTCTTGGTGTACAAATTATTTTATGGCATACATGTGGAATGTAAAATGATCATATTGGGAGTTTTGAATCTTTGAAACTAAATTAAAGTCAAATAAATAACATTTGACACAGACACAGCACTAGTTGACTGATGTACTAATGTAGGTGTAGGAAATCTACAATCAAAATAAAAACTAAATAAAACACCAATCACACCTGAGCCAGTGAAAAACAGAAATGACATAATTCCATAAATTATGTACTCTGATCATAACAAAATGTAAGTATTATTATTAACAGCAAAACTATCTGAAACACAAATACATGAGATAAATGAATACAACATCAAGTTGTATTCACAACTCCACACAACACACAACTCCAGCACAAGAAGCCACAACCACGAAACACTGTTACGCATCATACAGTACAACCACAATATTCCAGTGGTAGCAATGTTACAGAGAAATAATAAATGCTTTCAAATAAAATCTGAAAAACAGCAACAAAAAAAAATATATAAAAAAAAAACATACATAAATGTAACATCCATAATCATATCATCATATAAGCAGCAAGCAATGTAAAAAAAGATAATTTAATAAGTTAAATATGAAGGTAATAACCAAAAAACGGATGTCATTACTGAGAATCCCAAGCCAAAATAATGCAAGCAGTGCAGTTCTATCCGTTGCTAATGCAGAGTTTGGTTTCGGGATAGGAGGTACTGCTTACCGTTGTCATCGCACGAGTCTGATTGGAAGGAGTTGAGTGACTGGACCTCTGAGTTACTGCCCTTGTTGCTCCCAGAAAAACAGGTGACATCTTCTGCCATGTCTACCATCTTACCTGCAAGAAATGTCAGGAGGTCAGCACTCTCGCAGGACCAAAATGATATACAGGTTTTAAAGATGTACTAAAGACTGCACACTTCATTTGTCCCAGTCAATAATGTGCAGAAAACAAATAGATTACAAAAGCCTATACTGTACTTCATTTACTTAAATACATTTATTTAATATTTAGTTAATTAAATTGTGTGAACAACCAGACTCCATTTCCCTGCCACTGTCTTGTACACAACCCACTCAATCTCAACTCTCCCTGACACAAAAGTCCTTCTAGTCAAGTATCGCCACTGGCAGCCATCTTTGAAACGCCCCGGGCAGTTATTTAGGAAGACTGTATAGACAGGTGAGGTGCGTTCAGAATTGGCGACCATAGCGAACGTTTGCAAACATATTCAAACAGTTTTACGTTTGCTTTGTTTTCGCCGTGAACGTTTGCAAACACAACGCAAACGGTTTGAGGAGGTGGTTCTCGGCAAACACACGTTGAAGCTGGACGAAGGGTGACTGTTTCAATCTAATATTTTAGGCATGTTTACACAAATCGTTCAAAATGTAAGTTCAAAGCAAACATGTTCGCCACGAACGTTCTCTCCACCGCCAATTGTGAACGCACCTCAGGTGGCTTATGTCAATGTTAATGCTTGGCAGTTATAAAGCAGGCGATTGACTCCTTTGGATTATGTTACTATATGTTGTTACTTGGACATGTTCCTCCAACTGCCATATTTGCATTTCAGAATTCTCCCGTTGAGCACCATTCAAAATTCTCTAATGAGTGGCATGTCTCCTCTATATAGTGTCTCTGGTGTGACACTCCTATCATGTCAGTATTGTGCTTGTTACAGGGGACAACTGATCCCTTCACTGACATCAATATCCAAAAGTGCCATTTAAGTTTATTCACACATACTGCCAACATCTTAAACACATAAACACAGCTGTTCATGTTATTCAAATTAAATTGCCTTCAAAAACATTATGTGCTGCTTAAAATGAGTAGAGATCCTCTGCCACACAGCTACCAGAAATGTTAATATTTATCAGTCAACATCTGCTGTAACTGCTGTCTCCATTTCAATAACTTTTCATGCCTATCCTTAATATGCAGTCTGCCGACTTCAAACTCATTTACAGAATAACTCTCAGAATAACAATCTCTGGATCGAAATCACAAGCGTCTAAATACAATGTAGGTTCAAATACACCGGGAGTGATGTTTTCACTATCTACTATTATTATGTGTGGGTTTGGTTGCGTGTTTCACTCAAGAATTTAATTGTGGAATTTCATGGCAAGCATTAATTCTTTTCACACAGTTTATAAACTTTTTAAGTAAACACTACCTGGCCTGATGCTGGAACACATTTGAAACCACTTGAAAACAAATTCAGTAATCAATGATAGCAGGAGGTGTATTCAGAGTGAGACCAGTTTATAGAGCACGTAACATCTACCGTGACTGACAACCTTGGGCAGATTGGAGTTAATGACGTTGTTAGTGTCCTTAACAAACTGCTGAACCTGACACAAATTACATCAGATTTTCTCTTCACACACACACACACACACACACACACACACACACGCACACACACACACACACTCACTAACACAGACACACACACAGACTCACTAACACACACACAGACTCAATAGCACACACACACACACACCCAGACTCACTCACCCTCGTCACTGTCCCAGGGGCTCTTGCGTAAGGAGTCACAGTCGGAGCGACATGGGGACACGGGTGGCAGGTTGGGGGCCACGCTGCACACCACCACCCCCCGGTGGCGCGCGGAGCCCGACAGGATGCGCGGCGACTCGGGGTGGAAGGTGCTCATCTCCGTGTGCTCCTCTGCCATGCGCTCCAGCGTGGCGGAGCGCGGGTCGCCCTGGAAACAGGGCGTGTACGCCATGGGCCTCACGGGCACCTGCGGCGGTCCAATCAGCGGCGCGCCCCCCATGATCGCCGGCCCCAGCCCGGCCTCAGAGTACAGGTTGAGGGGGTCCCCGGGGGAGCAGCGCAGGGTCTTGAACTGGACGCCGTTGGCCTTGTTGAGCAGCGCGGCCGTGGCGGGGTCCTGCACCAGGGACAGGTTGTTGCGCGCGTAGCTCTTCTGGAACACCTTCTTGCGGAAGGCCACAAAGAGCACGACGAGCGCCACGATCACCAGGAGCACGGCCGCGATGCCGATCAGCTCCTCCTTGCCCACCGCCGCGTGGCCCGCCTGCATGTCGGGCACCAGCACGGGCCGCAGGCCGCAGCGGGGGCCCGCGAAGCCCGCCGTGCAGTTGCAGAAGAAGGAGCCGTGCGTGTTGACGCAGGCGCCGCCGTTCTCGCACGAGCCCTCCGGGCCGCCGCGCTCGCACTCGTCCACGTCCACCTCGCAGCTGCAGGACGGGAGAACCAAATAAAAATACAATAAAAATACAATAAAATATAATAAAATATAATACAGTGGAATAAAAATGGAATAAAATAGAATACAAATAACACTGCAAAAAATGCTTTTTTTTTCTTTAATAATTGTTGTTTTTCAAACCATCTTCAAAGGCTCGGTCAGTCCGTCATTCTCGAGAACGCCTGCTAACTAACGAGTTAAAATCATAAACACACTCCCTCAGAAGCTCCGCCCCACGCATTGAAACGCATTGTGAAGCTAATGGCATTGTTGTTATGAGCGGTGTTTACAGAGCCAGGGCTGTGTAGACGCACTGCATTATTGTTCAGCACGCACAGAGAACGCTGAGCTAGTAGATGGCAAGAAGATACATTTGACAAAAAAAGTGTGTTAGCTTACAATTGACCCGCCCTTTTCAGCTGTCCAACCTAGCTTGGGCAAAACAGCATAGTGGCTATAACAGAAAGTAATAAGTAAAAAATAATCAATAATAACAACCAATAGTTGTTAAAAAAAACTAAAACTGCTGTGCTGGTTCAAATCCCGTTAACTCCTCATAGCGTCGAGGCGTCCCTGAGCGAGACCCCCAACCAAAACTGCTCAGGTGGCACCTTGCATGGGAGACAATCTTGGGAGGGAGACTATCTCACTAGTTGCTTATAAGTGTAGTTGCTTTCATCATTTGTTAATTTAATAATTTAGATAATTTGTTTCAGAAACACCACGCTGCCTCCACTCCATGTCTCGTATTTTCATAAAATAGGCCTCAAGTCTATTTAACACCACGCCAGCCTCATAAACATGAAAATAAATGGCGGCCGGTAGCTTTATCTGCCTCTTTTGCCATCCGTGTGAACGTTGAATGTGCTTGTGAATAATTCATATAATGAATCTTTCCTTGACAGGATATTGAATGGCCAAACATCCGAACGTTTAAGTTCTTGCACCCATACAGACTGGAGCACATTTTGAGTTTAAGTAGTACCGTCACAAAACAGATTAGATGAGAACTCATTTGTTTGCAGGTCTATATTTCACTGCCTTCATGATTAATGCAAGGTATGCGTCTCTGTAAAATATAAATCTACTTGATTGGTGACTTTCTAAATTTAAATATTAATGGAGATACGGTTTGGACTCTTGGTGGAATATTTTAGCTTGACTGCACGTGATGGAGTGATTTTACGATGCTTCTTGGCTCTTTTTTGGAATTAGAATACCATTCAGTTTATTATTTGAAAGAATAATAAAGAACGTATTGATTTCATTGGTTACTGTTATTTTTCTTTTTTAAAGGTGCTCATTTCTTTCAAGCCATTTACACACACACATTGTTTTGGTTTGAAACATTGACAGCACTTCCCCAACCTTAGGAGAGACTGGAAACAGAGAGGGTTCAGAACCGACGGATCTTCTGCATGCCATTATTTGGTTGCCAAGCATACAGTTGGCATCAGGAACCCAATAAGTGTTTTCTCCATTCTTAAGTCACAGCTGTAATGTCGAATGTCAAGATGGGCTTGCACATACAGCAGCTGCAGAGAGGAAACTATGGTGTGTTGTCTCCCCCATGTGGATAACAGATACAAGTGCAGTTCCAAAATTGCATATTATTTTATTTATTCTAACTATATAGTCCTTTTGGGTCTGATATTGCATGCATACTTTTTGAAACGATACACTTATAACTGTATAAGTGTAAGTGCTGTTTATACTGTAGATATTTTCAATATATTTTTTATATATATTGAATATATCTACAGTATATATATATAAATAAAATGTTATAATTTAACATACGCCTGCAACAGCAGAAAACATTACATAGTTATTAAGCACTAAAAAACAGCAACCAAATATTGAAAATAATCAGCCCTATATGCCTATAACTATCTATTCATTTACTTTAAGTTGAAAAACATATTTAAATCTCAGCAAATGTTGGCGATTGATTCAGTTCTTAAATATTAAAATTCAAACACATGTTTAGCAATGCATTTTATGTGTGTAGCAATGCATCCCAAAGGACAGGCCATTGATATTTGCTACTGGCTATTAGGAGTCAGGGAAACATCAGTGACTACAGTATGCTGTAAAATATATAAATATCTATATGAATATAAATACATTCTTATAGGTGAAATGCCTCCGGGCAGTTATTAAGAAGACCGTATTGAAATGCATGGGGAGAGAGCCATAACTGAACTATTAAAGGTATAGTCAACTATTGCAAGCTAATTGTAAGCTAATACACTTTTTGTCAAAATCACCAAATATCTCCTCACATTTTGCTATCTTTCTCTGTGCGAATCTGATACTTCTACACAGCCCTGGCTCCATAAATAGGAACATAAAGCTCACATCAACAAAGCTGTAGTACTATGCGTATATATTTGCGTTTTGGGTGGGATATGTTAGGCTGGCTCCACCTTACTATTGCTCTCAGCTCAATTATTTTCGCAATTATCGTCTGGAAACCCTGTTTACATTAGCGTTATCACAGCCACCCTGCTGGCGGACCAATCAGGGTGGGTGAGTGCGATGACGTTGAAGTCAAGAGTGTTTCTAAATGGTGGTAGAGCTAGATGAGGCGATCAAAACAGTTGTAGCGACGGCGATTAGTTAAAGGCTGCTCCAATAGTTTCAAAATTAACCAGAGGTAGGAGGCAACGACTGATAGCACTTCTCAATGGAGTGTGGCCAGCCCATATTCACAAAGTGATTATGGTCTGGTTACATCAGGCTAAGGATGCATGCTTCCAACTGCCAAATTTTCCGTTTCACAATTCTCCCATAGAGCGCCATTCAGAATTTTCTAAGTGGCATGTCTCCTCTATAAAGTGTCTCTGCTAATACTGAGGTGGGCGGGGGTGCGGCTGGGCGTGTGAACTCACGTGAGCCCCATGAAGCCCCTTCGACAGCTGCAGAGGAAGGCGTTACCAATGGGCTTGCACACACCGCCGTTGTGACAGGGGTTGGGAACGCAGGCTGTTATCTCTGTCTCACAGCGCCCCCCGGTGTACCGGGTGTTGCAACTACATGCAAAACCTGAAGAAGGGAAAGAAGATAAGGTAAAGAGGAGGGGGTAGAGGGAGAGAGAGAATAAAGAGAGAGACAAAGACAGAGAGAGGATGATTAAGAATTCAGAATACAAATAAAAGGGAAACGCACACACACATCACTGCAAAGGGGAATTGCGTTTGAATTATGTCTGTCTGTGTGTGTGTGTATGTGCATATATGTGTGAGTGTGTGTGTGTGTGTGTGTCTGAACTGCACATTGTGCGTACAGTGCCAGAAAGACTTGGTAGGGCCATGACAAGAGTCTGCCAGCGTAAACAAAGCACACACCTCTGGGAAATCACTTTCACACACAAATAACCATGCATCACACACGCACGTACACGCAAGTACACGCACACACACGCCCACGCACACACACACACACACACATACACACACACACACACACACAGATAGAAACAGACAAATGGCAATTGCACTGATGCAAAGGCATTTCAGTCAGGACCATTATAGT
>JAODUK010014317.1:0-22500 GCA_027564635.1 Typhlichthys eigenmanni | reverse complement strand
GTGGGGCTTGTGCCTCTTGACCATATCCATGATGCATAAGTTTAACCCTCTTGTTCTAATGCTTAACTAAACACTGGCTAATGATGGAGGGTTCTGATGTGTATATAACAAAAATAAAAACACAGGTTATCTTATTTTTACTGGCTCAACAGATTAGGTGTATTTTTAGGTAATTCTGACCCATGTAGAATATTTACTAGTCTATTAATGTTAGTGTATATGTTACAATTGATTACATTATACATTGTTCTAAAATGGCTGGGTTCATACTAAACACAAAATTGTTATTTTGGTAACAACAACAACACGTTTTCAGGATCAACCTAAGTTTTGCCAATAACAGGCTTCCAGTAGTACTATGGAGTTTGCAGGATATAGCCTACATAGAGAATACAAATATATCAACTAATTAGATGTTTTCATATTTTGCATACCGGAAAAGCACACTATAATAATTGCATAAAATAAATCAACCTACAGCAGTAGCCTACCCAGCATACCTTACAGCAATTTTCTCAATTTCTGTTTGAAACTACCCACACACATACATGCTTCAAAGGAAATATTGTAATTCTACATAGCCTATCATGTTCATCACATCAACAGAATGAGAATTCGAATGTCTAAGTAATTTTAATGAAATTACACACAGCCCAAAAGTGTAACTGTAAACTTGTTTACGTAACAGCACTGGGTAGGCTTTATTACATAGGGTGTCTCGACCTTTTCAGGTTATTCTTTCAACTCAGGGCTCAATTCTGGTCCAACAGTGCTCACTAAGGTCATAAGCTGATACATGCTATTTGCATGTAAGGTTTATAATGCACACATAAGCGGCAGGGTCACTCCAGATATGCGCTGTTGGAAAACGGGCTTTACCTCGCAGTGAGGCCACGTGGCAGGCATTCTGTCCATAGATCCCGTCAGAGTAACTCCACTTTATATTTTAGCGGTCTTAATATACTTAGTGTTTCGAATAGGCCTATTGTGTTTTTTGAACATACGGTAATGCACAATGGTCGGCAATTGCATAAATTGGAAAACAACTACTGTGAATTGTATTAACGATACAATTGTCTTAATCTCATGTCCTGTCACATATGATAGGTCTTCCAGCCTCGGCAATTTGTTTAATCCGGATCTAGCAAATGTGATATCTTATGTTTCTTGCGATGCGCTACGTAAACGATGGACGACAGTCCTTAGGGCTAGTCCTCCCAGCCAGCAGGAGTCGATCGGGCTTACTACTGTGGCATATTCATGGACATACCGTACTACGGTCATCGATATTAAATATCGACATAAACACTTTAAACTGTACACGTTCATTTACATTTCAAATCGTATGTTTTCAACTAGTGTTGTCGTTATGTCATCTATAATATTTATTATTGTAGCGTCCTTTTTAGGCTATGGCAGAAAACGCAAAATTAGCCAACGAGCTAAAGAGACGAAAGCCTCTGACGTTAGGTACATCTCTGCAATGTGGGTTAGCATACGAGGTTAATGCTGGCTATACATTTTTACCTTAACCTGTCATGTTCATCAACGACATTAATCTGAAACAAGCGATGTGTGGATATACAATATACCCCAAATTGACTGATACACCTACCTTTTTGTCAAATGTTGAAAATCGAAGTAAATTACTTGTTAGCTACAGCTCTTCACGCTATATCTTGTTCTTTCGTCCATGCTGCATTATGAGAGGGCATGGACCCGAACGACTGACGGGGTTCTCAAGCCAATCAAAGTGCAGAAAGCTGTCCCACTCGTTTACTAGCCAATCAGTGCATACATTTTAAGTCAGCGGTGTCCGTCATTTGGTTTGTTGAACTGTTTGTGACACTTCATTTAATAACAATGTAACAATTACATTTTACAAAGTTTAGCAGTTTATTAACATAGACACAGCACACATGTTCTGTCTGTCTGATAGATGTAAGTATGCAATTCATATTTCTTGATTGTATTGATCACACATGTAAATTATTTTAATGTACACTTAAACATTGCTTTCATCATTACATATGTTGACATTTGTTTTATTAACATATATTATTTTGTGTTATATAAAATAACAGAACAGAACATGGCAATGCTTTCAGTCACCTATAGGAGGAGCCCATATGCACGCACGTAATGCAAGCAGGCAGGCTTACTTTTAATAAAAGAAAAGGCAATCAAATGGTTATGTTATTTTATTTCTTGTATATTTCATTTGCACTCTTATTTAATTCACTTATGCATGCAATGTAATCTGCTTTCTTTTAGCAGTCCTAGACCAAGACAGGCGGTACAAATAAGGCAGCACAAATAATCAAATTAAGAGCACAATGGGTAACTGTGCTCTATCATGGTGGTGTAGGTATGTCAACATTGTTCATTTGAAATTACTCACAAAGCCAGTTCAAATGGTAACAAATGACCATAAGCATTATTGTAGTGGGTTGTATTTGGTCATCATCTAACAAATTAAATCTATGCATTTTGAATAGCTCTTAAAATATTATACTTTCAAATTACATCTTGTATCTTTGTATTTGGTTATATGTCTAAAGAAAATGTGCTCTTACACAATATTTCCAAAAGATGAAGCAGAAAGTGTACATATAGCTATACTGTAATAATACAATAATACAAAGTGGAAGATTAAATTCCCTTCAAGACATTACCATGATGAATGGATGGATGAATGGATTAAAGGGAATTAAATTCCATTTAAGACATTACAATTAAATTAAATGGCAGCTGCTGCAAATATGTTCAAAGTGCATTCAATTTCCATTATAGAATAAAAAAAATGAATTATTGTATTATTAAGTGTGACATCTTAAATGTGGTCACAAATGCTTTATAAATCTTTCAATACACTTTGACATAAGACAATTGAACATATGAATTTAACAATAACTCAGTAACACCACTAATACTGTTGCACAATAGTTATACTTTGAGTGATATACATTATATACCATATGTAACTTTGAAGGGACATTTCACACATGGGGACATATATTTGGGTACCAACACAGCAGGGGCATAAAGTTATACTATCATTTATTTATTTGTAATAATACATTTGGTTCTAACTACAATACAACAAGTTACTTGTGCAGGAAGTATATTGGACAGCATCTTTAAATTATCAATATTACCATTATTTCAGTTGGAAATGTGACAGCAAGTGCCATAGGAGTTGAGGTGCACAAATGATACATTCATAGAACTTTTAAAATTGTTATAATCGCTCACAAACTCCATTATTTGTCATAACAACTCCACTTGTTAAATATGAATCGTATGGCTTCAACATTATCAAAAACATGAACGATTGAAAATTCAGGATTCTTGTTTTAGTATATTTAATTAGCAGGTATCCTCAGGACTGCAGATATACTGAACAGTGATGGTCTGTCAAGTTATGGATCCTCAATGTCCAGGAAATCATTTTTGGGGGGTGCTGTCCCTCTGTACCACGCACAGGAACCATCGTTCCTCCTGATACAAGCAAAGTGTTTGGCCTGAGGCCCACTCATGCTTTTCTCAATCACCCAGTCCGTCCACAGACACTCCTCTGGGGAGCTGATCATACAGGGAATAGAGGTGCAGCGAGCGATCTGGGGGTTGAAGAGGAACATCAGTAACCTCAGTGATGTGAACCTGATGTTTGTTAGCAATAGTGTGCTCTGTATTACAAACACACTTCTATTGGTAAGGCCAAAATTAGTATTTGTATTGTGAGTGCAAACATGCTGGATTCCCTCTTGATATTCTAGACACACCCTTACCTTGCAGCCACAGCCCATTTCATAGCGCTGGATCAGGCTTTTCTTCTGTGTAGGGCTCATGGCCTCCCAGGATTCAATGAAGTCACACAGTGTAACATGCACTGTGCCATCAGCCTCCAGTCTGCCTGTAGTTAAACAAAACAACAACAACAAATTCAAGTTCAATGTTTTCAGAAGAACAAGTGGAGAATAGCATGCATTCTATATTTTCCATTATGAGCACTATATTAGCTCCACACAGCCATGACAAATGTGCAATCCCGGGTGTGTACCTGTGATCAGATACTCTTTCTTGCCATTACTCTCCAAAGACACGCCACACACAGCGGAAGACGGTGCTGTATAGATTGCGTCAATACCCCGGTTAGGACCTTTGAACATCTGGCCACACGTAGAGGAGACATTCCATCAACATACTGTCCATTCCCCCAATACATGATACCCTAGAATTAAAGCAGCCTTATTAAGCTTACCTTGATCTGCTTGACATCGTACTGGAGACGTCTGATGGGGTTGCCATAGATGTCATTGCCGACCTCCACCTGCTGCCTTCCAACGATTTTGGCTCTGATAACTGACAAATAGGAACACAGAGACCAACGGTATACTTGTGATTTTATTCCACGTAGTTTTGTACTGTTCAAAAGGCTGAGAGTGCTGCCCAGATTTGACTTCCATGTAGTTTGGAAACACTAGCCAGCTGCTGTAGACGCATGAGTGTTTCATCAGTTACAATCAGACAAAGGAATGTACGTTGCCCACTCCCAAGCTCCTGAGCCGACACAGGAGGAAGTTAGTCAGCAGTCTTTAAGGCTGAAGTAGAAAGTCCTCCACTGCCACAAGGCCCCTGTACTGGCCAACCCACCATTCTGTCTGGGTAGAGGTGCCGACAAGCAAATACAACATCTCTTGCCTCTCACCCTCGCTTTTCATTTTTTTCTGACACTTCCTAATAATGATTTAGAGACTGGGTGGAAAAAAACAACAACAAACAGATGGAGTGGAACCATTATATAAGAGGCATACGTATGATGTATAGGCAACAAATCAATATAAAATATGACTCATGGCTTCTGGATTCTACAAAACTATCCAAGATATTTGGTGAATGTTGGTAGAAATGCACACATTTCCCCATTAGCGGGCCATTGCAAATGGTCAAATTAATAACAAACCACAAACAAAACAAAAAGATACATACACGGGAGCGCGCGCCGACAGCGACTGTTCACCGCTCTAGTGACTCTCTCTCCCCGGACCCGCCTTCCACGTCATTGACATTCCACAATCAACCTAGATCACCTTCACCTGTTTACTAACACCTGTGCACAGTATATTAGACGATCACACTTCCCGCTCTTTGTTAAGTATTGTTTCTACATTACCGAATCGTTGTTGACTTTGTTATTCTGAACTCCAGTATAGCCTTTTCACGTTTTGACCAGTATTTCTGTCTACGTTTATTCTGTCTTGCCTGCCCCTTGTCGGTACCTCAGCCTGAACAGCAATCTGTGTACCAGTCCCGTTGCCTGTCTGTTGACTCTGACTTTAGCCTACCCCTTTTTGCCAATTGTCTGGACTTCTCTGTTTTTGACCTCTGCCTGTTTCTGTCTATGAGTCAGCCTATTCCTGTACTTTGGTACAATAAACTGTAAACAGCAATTGGAACCTCATCACCGTCTAGTATCATTACATACTGTGACAATTCAGTGCCTAAAGAGCTTGTACAAACTTAACAGAACACTGTTGTACTGTAGGCGTATTTCTGCTTTGCTAGCAGAAATACAGTAACCATTATCTGACTTATGGTGAAATATGGATATAATAGTACTATTCGAACTTATAACTTAAAATATTTATGACATACAGTAAGATTCCAAGATCAAAATTATTCCCATTCATTGAAACATTTTAAATGTAAATGTCTACATTCTTAAATCTGCACAAGCTATTTTGATGGGATACAGATGGGATACACATACTCCAGCATACAGCCCAGTAGTCAAAGACATTTGGTTAGGTCAGTAAATAATGCTGGAGAAAGATTTTAACTTAACTCAAGTTCAAAACAGATGCACCTCTGCCTTCAGTGCAACACACTGTAGGATGCTTCCTGAGAAGCTCTGCATACCACATTGGATGCACATGTCCAAGACTGGGATAGTGTTGTGTGGCTCAGTCTCAGTCTAACCCATTTACAGAGCATGATCTGTTTATGATTGTTTATTCAGTGCAAATGGAACGGTGGCCAGCCGGTAGCGCTGCGTAGTAAGTTCCGTAAACCTCCCTCTCTGTAAACCTCCCTCACTGACACCTAAAGAATGCTCTAGTGACGGATGCTAGAGCCCTTGGGCTTTAGCCTCTCTTGCTAAGGCGCTGAGTGTGTGAGTTGGGTTCATGTTCTGTGTGGGATGCATCTCTGTCTAATACACAACAGGCAGCTAGCTAGTGAGGAGATATCTGCTGAATTTGACAAACAAGTGTATTGGATTATAATCGCTTAACCCACCTTAACTGATTTATAATATTGCCACATTATTCAGTCTCATTATTCAGGTCAGATATTCAGATTAATTTGAGGAAAATGTTTATAGATTGTATCTCTCTCTCAGTTTTAAAAATAGAGTTCAATCTCTAAACCTCCCCACCCCACCACCCCAATTTTATTCTAATTTGCTGGTATCCACAAAATTACACAGTACGACCTTCTTAGACCACAAATACACTAACCAGCCAAAGGCATTTTGAAATGTGACCTTAATTTGCTATACTGTATAATAATTCAAGATAAACTTGAAAAAGGATTATCAAGGTCTGAAAACTATAGCGCTAAAGAGTTGCCGGTTACCAGTTCCATAGTTCCAGCACCACAGAAAAAAATTACTTAGATGTAACAATATTCTCATGAACACTTTGTAAAAACAAAGACAAAACGGAAAGAGAACAAATGTAATTGCAGGGCTTTTGCATTCAGCAGAGGGCTGTGCAGACATTTTCCATTACTAAAAACCATGTTGTGGTCAAATTTAGAGGCAGATTAAATTACAAATTCAAACTCATTTCCATGCTCTAAACGTCCAAAGATGCAGTCTGTGTCTGTTTACATACCGCCATCTACCAGATATGCCTGTCTGCCTATCCTTCATTATGTGTACTATTTCCACCTAGTCTCCATGGTTATTTGGTCTGATGATAAAGACAGACATACATACATGCTTACTTTTTGATATATCCATCTTATTAATAGTTTCAACACTTGCGTATATCTGTAGAGGGCAGAGGATAACATGTACATATTTATTTATTGGTGAAACTGAATTACTTTCATTTGATTTCATTAATTTAGAATTGAATTGACTCCTCATTCACATTGGGTGCCAGACCAGAAAGTCACATTTGTATTAATTTGCCATTCACTTCCATTGTTTATCAACAACATTCTTCTAACAACTGTTTCTCCGGTTGTTGTAGATTACAATGTAAGATATGTTTAAACTAAATGATATATCTTAAATATATTGAATTTAAACAACACTTTGACAGTGCATACATACCAATAAAACTAGCCATCATGTTAAATACATTAGAAGTATTTACAGTATAAAGAAGAAAAATACAATGGCAGTCAATGCTGGATCTAAATGCTGATCCACTTCAAGTCTGCAAACGATGGATCTTTTGTTCAATGTCATGATGCATTATGATGACTTAATATTAAAAAATGAGAGTAGTTTATTTAACAAACATTCAATTCCGGTTTAAAGGAGTGGTCCCTTCACCACTCATACCATGATGGGGCAGGATGTGCATGTGTGGGCATGTGCAAAAACGTAGCGTGATGAAGCCAGGGCCTGGTGCAATATGTCCTTGCCTCACCTCAAATAAACAAACTTGAACTTAAGACCGATATGTCATCTCTCATGCACGCTCAACCTGGCACAAGTCGCGTAATACTATTTTCTATATTTAAAATATTTCAGTGCCAAATTAATAGGATAACAATAAGATATAAACACAAGATTAATCAATTTAAAGGAAAAGTTAGCATTCATATATTTTAGGGTTGGGCCGATACCGATGGCTGACAGACATCACGATGTTTCGCAGGCGTCGTGAAAAAAATAAAATAAAGAGTCAAAAAGTGGCAAAGCAGTTCTCTCTCTCTCTCTCTCGAACAAACAAACATGCGCGCAAATGCAGAATCACTCGCGCCCTGATTGTCAATAATCTGCGTATCGCACATCTGGCAATGCAATCAATGCATTATGCTAACGCAAAAAAACTATATAGTTTACTGCTCGTGCTCACTCACTTTGTTGTCGCCTACCGTAATAACAGTAATTTTCCATCTTTGTGCAAATTATACAGTATGAGCACAAATCCTGCACACCACATCAGAAGTGGCTGTCCTCTTTAATTAGGATGGCTATGAACTCGAAATAGGCTACTGCCATATTAGTCTCAGCCTCACAATGACTAGACCATGCCTACACTTAGGAGGAAAAGGAAGGAAGGAAGGAAACACTGTGTATGTATGTATTAATAACTAAGGAACTAAGGAAAAACATATAGCGCATGCACAACCCCGCATCACAATGTTTTACTGTAGACATCATCCGATGCCAATTTTGTAGATATCGGCCAACCCTAATATCAATATGAAAACCTTCAGCACCACACATCAGATATGTAATAAGAATGTAATGATTATCGGTTTCACAATACAATTCTCGACGATTAGTATTATTGTTCCTAATATGAATTATTATAACAATGTTTGATTTCTACACTGAAAAACTCACGGTAAATAGCCTACCAGCATCCAACATGAACCAGTCTGCTAGAGTCTGTTTCACATGCAATGTTCAACGGGCTGAAAAAGTATTACCGGTATTATAATAGAATATATATAATATATAAGTAGTATTTCTAGCCTATGTTAACCTACTGTATAGCCTAGGTCAAGGCTATAGTATGTAACTTTGCTGCTCCTCCGAATGTGCTGTCATAGAGGTAGGCTATATTAATGTTGATTCTACTGAACAGTCCTAAAACATGCTTAATGTGAATAGACTACTGCACAATCAATGCAGTCAGTGCAATGTGTATGATTAAAGTGTAACTGCACCCCAGCTCTGAGCATGACTCCGCCCACTACAACTTTGAAATGCATCATGGAGCTGAGTGAGGGGAGGGGAGGGGCTGAGATGGGGACCCACATTAATGTTAATGTTAACATTTGAATTTGATGATGTATGAGCGTACTGAAGTGTAATGATGATAACCAGCCAGGTCCTGCCGTGATTTTTAATGGACCTTTTAATGACCCGCAGTTCTGTTTTCAGCCCATAGAATGCAGATTTTTCTAAAAACTGGAATTTTGTCAAAATTAACACCAGCAGCATTGATGTGTCTCATCACAGATCAATGCTATTACTTCATTTACAGCTAAAAAAATAAATAAAAACATTTTAGGGTGCAGTTACACTTTAAGAAATAACATGGGCTACAGTAGAGGTAGGGGGTACTGAGCAGATACAACTTATTTATTGGTTGGTTTAGGTTATAATGATGTTACTTATATATATATTTACATATACATATATTTAGCTACATTTAGTCATTTGTTTTCTTTTTAAAATTCACATTATAGCAATACTGTGATAATACCAATAACCTTGATAATTCTGATCACTATAATCGTGATATGAAATTTTCATGCAGTTTCATCTCTAATGTGTAATGAGCGTGGCGGCCCACAGCTACAATGTATTTGACTATTAGGATATAGCATTCTACTCACCTATTCTCACCTACAGATTTTTGTGTTTGTATTGAAATAGAATCATACATTATTTGAGTAATAACGCGAACAATTATGCCAAGCACTCAGCTAATTTACATTGGCTAGCTAGATTGTAGCGGACTCTATAGGATTTGAATGCTCCTGGAAGATTCACCATAAGCACTCCCAGATGATTTCCCATAAGCAGTGCAACATATTTAAAAAAGATATAATAAATCAGCTATTACCGCAAATACATTTAAAAAATGTAAACAGTTCGATGAGTTTCCGGAGAAATTTAGCCTAATTGATATAATAATCCTATATACTTAATGAACTGCTGAGATCAGGTCACCATAAGAGCATAGCATTATGAAATTTCGCTATAAGCATGTAAAGCCAATCTTGCTAGAGATGTAGCGGTTTGTCATCACGATGTAATAGAAACATAAACTGTAACAAAAATAAATAAATCATATAATATAGAGACCCCCAAACCATCGTGGGCTCCAGTGCATCCGCACCCCTTATAGTTATGTGCATGGGCAGGTGCTTAGTCCAATTATGTTCTTCAGATTTGCATCCAAACAATATGGTGTTGAACATTTTACTGAAGGCAGTTGCTCTTATAAAGCATGTCATTGTGATTTGAGGCAAGTGTGTAACCTGTAGTATAAATATAATAAATATTAAATTATGCCTATACCTTACTTAGATCTTTTAAAATACTAAAACGTTAAAAGCTATATTATCTTTATACCACTTACAAATTAAGGCTGTACCAAGAAATTTGCATGACCTTATATTTCCTCCTTGTATGTACTCTGTGACATGTTTAATGAGAGAATATGCCATGTCAATATCTACCATATACTACTTATAACTCTATTTATATTAGGGTTAAAGCTAGTGCACAAATGTTATTTTGACATTGATAATCCATTTAATATTGATATGCCATGACATTAAATGAAAAGCATGTCCATTAAATAGTCTGTTAATACATCCACAATGTCCCAAACTCTGGTTAGGCTCTAACAAGTTAAGAGATTTAGTAAGTAATTCTGGAGAAAGCTTGTTGATATTTGAACTTGATCAAAATAACAACAGTGCTCCTCCCTTCAATGCCCCACACACATTGAAATTGCTTCAGGAAGGCTATACTATTGTTGTGTACGTGGTGCGGTCTGCAACACTTTGTTTGTGTTCCTATTCATGGAGCCAGGGCTGTGAATCGGATTACTTCTTCAGCACGCACAGGGAATGATAAAATAGTCAACCAAGAGGAGATATTTGGTGAATTAGACAAAATGTGTAGTAGTTTACAATCGCTTACTATACCTTTAAGCTGGAGAGGTTTGAATGATTTCAGCTAGACTGATTTTAAAGATATTTTTTTCCCAATCAAACTGAGTGTGGCATAATGTTTTCCCCTCACGAGCCATATAATCCTATAGTAAAGCAAAACCTGTGAATAATGCATATACTGTAGCAAACATACCACATACTCAGCCGACTTACAACCAAGAAAAACAAAAACCCTCAGCAAATACAATTTTAATAGCCTACTTAAAACAAGTGTCGCAATACTGGTTACCACAAGGCAACAAGCTACAATATGCTCATAAGGGATCTAGACCATAAATGCATTTGTACAAATGGCTTGTGCGTTACAGACCATTGTACACTTTACGACATATTTAACTTAATTTGATCAACGTGACGCAATGTTTTGGAAATAAGTTGTCACGTATTTACTAAGTAAAATATCCTGCAGTAGAAAATATACCTAAATGTTTTGAAAGTTGGCACATTGGACATGACGTCCACGTGTTATAGGCCCACCTAAGCCAATGTTGTTGTGGACTGGTAAAAAATGGTGTGTCAAAATGCTGCTCCAAAGCTACTTACCAACGTCTGCATTGCAAAACGCCTGTTGAGGATGCACAGGGGAACAGCTGCACGCCTCTGCTATTTCTTCCACTTGCCATAGAAACAGAATGGTCAGTGTGACAAAAAAACTGCTCAGCGCCCAAGTCATTGTATCAAAATGAAGCTGATATAATCAGGAACCTATACAAAATAAAATATACGAGGAGTAGGCAGTCCACGTATAGATTTGCGTACAAAAAATAAAAGGCCACCGTTTTCAAACTAAGGAAAGATTCGCAAAGTCCACTTATCAGAAGATCAGTCGCACTATGTATTAGAATGTGTTCAATACTGCATCCACACCTCCTTCCAAATCTGTTTTCCACTACCGTCAGGAGCAGTCGCATTTTATTTGAGACTGAGCTCCTCCCCCCTCCCCCTCCCATTGCCACTGGTGACTGGATCTGTGCTACATTAAACTAAATTGGAGAATTAATAAATAGAAGGGCCATTGCAGGAGAAACTCGACACGAACTGCTACTTAATTACTCATTTTGACATTCTGTTAAAATGTGTTATGAACATGTTTGTTTTGGTTTAAGGCCTCAGTTTACTGAATGTTTTATGTCTGGTGTTCCTCTAAACATTTTTATTTTCTCTCTTAGTTCTTTCTAGAGGGCTACACATATACACTTTACACGTTATGCTTTGAAAAAAATTCTTTATGACGTTTATTTAATAAGGAGGGGTATTTAGCCTTCAAAGTGATGCAAGCAGACTTTCAGTAGCTATTAAACACACCACAGCACAGCCTGCTTCAGACTGCTAAGACGTGGGGGAGATCAGTGACATCACATCATAAACGTAATAGGTTCAATCTGGTGTCGAATTCTCCATGAAATACAATACTTGACCCATGTCTCATACCCCATATACGCAAGAAATTGATGTCTTGCTTCCGACAGGAGTTAGGTTTGTGACCTCATGTTGATTTTAACAGATGGGCCTGTCACCTCCTTATAGGGGGGAACACAATCAGAGATGATTCCGAATAATTGATATGCCGTAAACGAGGACTGTTGCTTTTCCCCACTGTGTGACATCATATCTGGCCATTGGACGCTGGGCTCTCCAGCAAATAGTTTTGCTCTTTTCCATAGTTTTTGCTTGGTTGCTTTTCCACAGGGCTCCATTTGTTGATGCATTTACAAAGAAGGCAACGGAAAATTGGTCCAAAAAAAAGTTACTTAGGAATGCAGTGACATTTACTTTGCTTGGTTATATGTTTGTTTGTTGATTTTACCTTTTACCTGGGTTTTAGTTTTACATGATGTTTTATGTTTTTTATTTGACCATATGAAGTTAAGGAAAATGTTTATTTAAAAATGTAGGAAGGGTTGAAGGCCTATTAGTATATTTATAAGCAAGTGTGACATGTATGAAATATGTAATACAAAGTATATGCACTGGGAGGAGACCAACATTTTCACGGAAGTGACACATCCTAGGTCAAATGGGTATAAAAACATTTAATATCCTCTCTAACGGTTGCAAATATATCAGAACTGTAGATGCCTATATTTGGGCAATGCTTAGCGCACCCTGTCACAACAGCAGGCTTCCTTTCCAGTGTGATGCTGCCCGATGTGGTGGGTTCTAGCCTTGTCCTCAGCTGCTGGGCGGTACGTTGGTCTACAAACATACACACACATGCACACACACACACACACACAGACACTGTACACACAAAGAAACTGTAGACACACACACACACATAATGCATTCCACCTCCCACCTTGAGTGCATAATTTAAAATTATGGATTATTGGACATAAACTTAAATAAACTGTGATTGCTATATTTTCTTTGCTTACTAAATTAGTTTAATAAACAAATTAATGTACAGTCACATAAACAACAAATTATTTCATTTTGGCAGTTTTACAAAGTCAAAGTAATATTAATGATTTGAGATAACACACAAACATAGTGTGTTTATGTATAAAGATTGCAAATATCTAACCCTAACTGTAAACAAACTAGATTTTATCTGCTTGTGTTCATTTTGTATCAACATATGTTTTCAGATAAAAATTGCAGTTTTGTCCAGAAAGTGCAATGTAAGCATCTTTCCAGTGTACATTATCTACAAACACCCAGAGGGGCTTACAATCGGTCAAACCTCCGTACCCAAATTACAGACTTGTGAGGCCCGGAATATTCTCAAGTCGGAGGAAGTGCCCAGCGAGACAAAAAGAAAGGCGTACTTGCGGGAACTGGTGTGTGCTGTGGCAGTGACCCACATCCTTTGACTCCCATCCACTCGGCACTATTGCACACACATACCGAACCACAAAAGTGGGGGAGGCTCAGTTCCAGTTGTGACCTGACACCCAGCCACCTTCTGTGCCCATCCATTCTCTGTTTCAATGTTGTTTGTCCATGAATGGATATGAGGCGAATGAGGCTTTCAGTTTTCCACTCATCACTCTGATGAGTGATTCTACAGATACACTGACTGATAGTCAAGTGGTCAAGTGGGCCCACTTGTATTGTGAGTCATTGTGAGTCTGGTGAATATCCAGAGGCTTTCCTTAATAGAGAGTGGTGGTTACATTGGAATTTTCCCTTCCGTGATAAAGTGAATGCAGTTAGATGACTTCAGTTTGGACTTTCACTTATACGAAACTGAATTACAGCTACAATAGATTACAGTAAACTCATTTCCTCTGCAGTGTATCTGCAATGCCAGACAATAGGATTTGTGGGAAGTTCATATAATTTTGCTCAAGGTCAACAACACAAAAGGGTTGTGCAATGTTAATAATATACAGCGAACATGGATGTCAGCATATATGAGACTCACCATTCAGTTTCCAAATGTTGTAAAGTTATGATTCAGAAACCCTTGTCACAACTTGTCATTCGCCCTCTTTGTTGTGTTAAGTATAGTGACAATAATGTGTTTATATCATTTTGCGTCATATCCACCGGCATTCATATCTGAACATTATGAAATGCCTGACATTTTCCAGTAACTTGTTGTTAGTACATATCATGAGATCATGTAAAGGCCAGCGCTTTCCATGTCACACACAATTCCAACGATGTCTTATACCACAAAGCCTGAACAATCAAGATATTTTAGTTAATTTAGTAACACATCATTGACCTCATCTCTGACTTACTGTGTATATTTTAATCAGTTAAAATCCACTACTCAGAATTTGAGTCACTCATCACTGCTGTCTCTAAGACATTTGCTCAGACATGTCAACATATGGCTGTCAAGTGTGACTGTCAGCTTTATGAAATGGAATCACAGGAAGTTGTCTTTGTTGTTTTGTCTACTGTCTGTGTAAACAGGGCTGCTTCTAGAAGACTCCATGATTCACAGGGACATCATAACCACTCATCTGTTGCTACAGAAGTCTATTGCACATGCGTAAAAGCTTTTCAAATTGAAGTTCTTATCATATTTGGGAGCCTAGGCGTGTATTCCTGGAAGAAAATCAATCAAACCAAATAGAAGTATGACAGAACTGAACTGAATAGGCCATACACCGACCAGTCATCATAACTCACTGTAGCACATTCTGTAATAATAATGACCTCAGAGGTTATCCACAACGTGCCATTGAACCCAGCTCTGAGTTCGACTTCACCCGTTGCACAACTTGTTGCTAAATGCTAAAAACGTCATCAAGGAGCTGAGTGAGGGAAGGACTGAGATGGAGCCCCCATTGACATACATTTATTTTGATGACGCACGAGCAAACCAAAAGCACCAGCAATGGCATTTTTAAATGCATATGAAGCGTAGAGCTATTTTCAACCAATAAAATCCTGATTTTTATGAAAAAGTTAATGTTGTCACTATTAACAATTAGCATTGTATGTGTCTCATCACAGTTTAGCTCTCTTTAGTTTATAACTTATAAAGTTAACTTTATAAGTTAAAAACAATTTATAGTGCAGTTACGTGCTTTAAAATGCATTGCTTAAAGACAATTACAGCAAATTAGAGCTGGAAGGTTAGATTTGTTGTTGTTTATACAGAAATAGAGTAAAATTATCGCAAATAGGGTAGGCCTATTTGGGCAATGGGAGTGTGAGGTAGAGGTCAGTGGCTTAGGTGTCTGCAGGTGACTTCTTAAGAATGATAATGTCTGTTGTGGAAGGCAATGTATAGTGACTATTCTGGTGGCTGTAGGAAGCTCTGCTTACTTACTTTAAAAGTCACCATAATTATCTGACCCTTGATTTAAGTTCCATTGAAGTTACATGGCCCTTGCAGTGTTATGAACATAATTTATGTGTATGTTTTATATGGTGGAGAAAGGTTTTAAATTAATAAGCTTTGGATTATATTTAGTTCATTCATTTGAAGACCACTATCAAGATAATAACAGTAAAGATGCAAACAAGCAGAGAAACAGTTTTAAATTTAAGAATAGTTATAGAATATTTAAAGAATCAGTCATTATCAATCAACTAAAATTTATTAAAATGCCTTTATTGCAGTGCAATGAAAGGAATGGGCCTATTCAAATACCCAGACGTTGAAAAATATTTGTATTTTTATTATGATTATTAATAATAAATGAAGACATGCATAACTAATATGTTTATACTGTAGCAAATCAACAACATTGTATAAGAAAGCATAGTCAGTACAGTACTATTTTATGAATATCAACATCACACAAACGGCTTAGTTCAAATATACTCTGGCCTAACCACAAAGCGGTAGATGTACTGTTTGGCGGCACACGGGTAAGGTAAAGCCTGGTTACCGTTAGTTGGAACATAGGCCCAGTTACTCTTGAAGTCCTGGATCTGACAAATGAATTTCCCTTCACAGAGCAGCAACAGACGATTGCTAAAATGTAACTGCTGCTGGCTCTGGGCGAGATTATTTAGAGAAATCAGCCTTGTAGCTGGAAATGATTGGCATGTGACACCTTTGTTTGAACATTCCTGTTGTTTCAGAAAGACATTGGCCTCCCAGGTAACCATGTTGTTCTTGAAGATCAAGCTGTTGTGAACAGGAGTGCTGAAGCTGTTGACTATGGGCTGTGAATACTGCTGATACATATGTGAAGGATAGCCATGGCCATAATTCTGAACCCTCCTGCTTTGGTCAATAGCAACACTCCATGGCTCACCTGTGTATATTCTAGGTTGGTAGTCACTGTTTTCTCTGAAAGATGACTTCTTCTTTAGAGTGCTGGCGAGCAAAACATTAAACTGGAATCCCTTCATTATTTTGTCGCGATACAGACTTTCATGGGTCTGGTAGAGTGCAGAGGTGGATGGCAGCTCGTAGAGCTTTTCGGCAGATATCATGGCAAAACGGATGTGGCTCAAAAGCTCAGCCTGATTTTCCAAACTAATAGAGTTTCCCATTATGGAAATCCAGCTCTCCACAGACTCGAGAAGAAAGGATTCATTTGGCACCACGATGTCAGATCGAGACAGAAGCCCTTCCAGAAGTTTGAAGGATACGTGCTTCCAAGCAGGTGACCTAGTAAAGTTCTGGTAGTTCCAGGCCAGGAACTGGAGGCAGTTCTCCTGGAGTTGCAGGTCATCAGTTTCCACTGAGTACTCATAGAGAGATGCTTGGGTGTGGAATGTGACATCCTCTGGGAGAAACTTGGAGAAAAGCCGGCCTGTGTCGTCCATCAACTGCTTCACACCAAATTCAGAAGCCATACTGTGAAGGCACTGAGCAGATGATATGGTCACATCAGTCTTTCGAGTGTAAATGTATCTGTGGAGAGTGATATGAACAGAATTTCAGTATGTAAAGGTACAGTACACTATTCAGTTGCATTACATAGCACCTATATATAATCCCAAATTCCTGCCACAGAACACAAAACACTATGGCTGTAAAGACAAGGGTAGGTCTGAGCCTACAGAGAGGGGTGCTGGAGAGATACAGTAGTGTATGTGCTCTCGCAGTGTCAGTTCGAACGCAAGGGGACACTGTATATCAAGAGATAATCTAAATATTGACCTTATTTTTAGGGCATGGTTACCTTATGAAGGAGGTAAAAAATGGTTGACAAGCCTGACTGAGATGCACAGTTTTGCTGCTGACCCCATCTGATGCATTAAAAACAGGTAATCTTGAAATAATTATCTTGTGTGCACAGACTGTTGTATAGGCCATCTCCAATGTCTCATTTCCCAATATATTTCCAGTTGGACTCAGAGCCATAAACAGAAAGTCACAACCCTCTCCACTGTCAAATAGCTGGCCAAGTTCCTCAGACAGACTCAGACTGTGGTCAACAGAGTGTTTAGTATCATTGATGGTGAAATTTGAACCTGCAGGGGAGGATTGCATATTATTAGTTTATTATACTGTATATTCACATAATCCATTAGAATGCACATAATGTATTCCCGATGGACTGCTGCCACACCATGCAGATAATTGCTAGTTAAAAAAAGTTGAAAACATTTAAAAAATATAAAATAGGGATCGCGCCACAATTGACCGTTTATTTATTATAGGGCTCATTCTTTTTGTGTTCTAGTTGTAGGGTATATTATTAAGTGAATAGTCTTTACAAATATCTGGTTATGATCGCCTCATCTATAGCACCACCATTTGGAATCACGCTTCATTTCAACATCTCACTAACCCACGTTGATTGGGCCGCAAGCAGGGTGGCTGTGCGAACGCAAGGGTTTCCAGACTGTAATCTCAACGAAAACAAATTGATCTGAGAGCAATAGTCGGACAGAGCTAGTCTATCTTTCAGATAGCCTACCTGAATCACAAATTACGCCGGCGTCCTCTTTGTGGGTGCAGTCGGTTACTGCCCAATTTTTGAAACCACAATTGGACAGGGACTTCTCTGTTCCCTTACATTCCACATCATCTAGCCATATAGATCCAGACCCTTCAAAGTAAAATAAAATAAATAGTAAATTAATTATTTCACATATTCTTACTTTTCATAAACTGCAATGATTATACTGCCACCAGGTGGAAAATTAATAGAAATACAGGACACCTTCCCCGAAAGTTCCTCCAATCACAGCAGATTTAGCTCCGGGGAAGCGAAGCTGACGACACACCACCTCGGCCTCAGCCAGGTCCCAACCATCGTCACACACTGTTCCCCATTTTCTGTCATGGTAGATCTCAACCCGGCCTTCTGAAGTGATCGTTGAACCCACCAGCTTCACATCTCCTTCCATTGGCTGTTGGTGAGACATTTCTATCGTATGCACAGAAAAAAGTTACTAACAAATAACATGCCAGTATGTATAACACGTATTCAGCAAATGTACAAATAGGCTATACATAAATATTATAATTTCATTGGCAAATAGGTGATATGTTTTCATTGCTGCCTGACTCACTCAAAAGGCTGAACTTCATGGAGCAAATTCCAGAGACATGAAGTATCAAAACCCACAAAGGGTTTTTAATTCCCTGTAACAGCATGCTGCAGGTAGACTATTGGCTTGGACACAAATTCTGGCAAATATAAAAGCAATGTAACAAAACATAGGTGCAGTAGGTTAATAAAGGATCATGTAGGCTATATATATATTAAAATAGAATTGATGTTACCTTAACATACATTTTTGATAATAGACATTAGGCCTATAGCCAATATAAATATGGATGCAACTTTTACAGTTGACATACTTCATTAATATGTTAACCATAAATTGGTTAAACATTATTCAGGTCTTGCTATATCGACATTTGATGTTTTTACTCAGGTGGAATTCATAAAGGACACAAAACTAGAAATTACAGCATACAACTGTAAATGATTTAACATTCTACTTCCCCTTAATTTTTTGCATAATGTACATGAATATAGAAAAATATATAACTTTTTCTTCAAATGATATGCTCCACGCCAAGGTTTGGGGTGCAGCATGTAAGTTATTTACCTGTATCCGCTTGCAATGTACTTTCTGAGTGTAGCTCTCTGTAGATCGTCTCGCTTCTACTGTATAAAACTGATACACAGACCACTGCAAAAAAAGCTTTAAGCAGACAGTTTCTCACTTCTGCTCCACCTCATAAGTTTTGTTTTACTGAAAAGAGCTAGCCTCAACTTGCTACCAAAACCTGTTTCACAATGCTTTTTGTTTATCGATAGAGTTGTTTTCGCAACCCTGTCCAAAAAATATTAGTATGCTTGTGTATAAAAGTATAACTTACAACAAAACATTACCAAAGAAAAACACTTGACCACACTTGACTTTACCAACAATATCCAGTATGTGCATTTATTCTAACATCCAATTGATTAGGACATTAAAAAAACTCTTGTACATTCATTGTAATTCATTCATTGTCACAAGTACTATGGTACTCTGATGGCCCCCCATTTGGCTTGATAAGGATAATATCAATGAGATATGCTGCCATTGTTTGCTCTGAATAGCATGGTCTTGGTTCCCATAAAAGGGGGATATTCAGTCTCAGATTGTAGTCATGTGTCCTCAAAATGTGTCCTGACACGCTTTAAATGTTAAGCCAAACTAAGTCAGTCACAAACTCAATGAACCAGCAGTGAGTCACTTCAACAGTGATCATATCGTAAACAACATAAAACCACAGTTCAGTGGCCATAAGTGAAAAACTAAATAAACTCCAAACCTTCGTATTTCACATTCCCAATCTTAGTTTCAGGCAAAAGGATGCGTCCATCTAGTGTAAAAGCCATTATGTATGTGGCAATCTTTCCTGCGTCTTCCTCTGACTTGAGTGACAGGATGATCTGGTCATCTGTATTAGGAACAAATTTGAAGGAAGAGAAACCATGTGTGGGATTATGTGGACCGACGCGGCTGGCAGTGACTTCTGCAAAATCTGCCGAGCAGCTGAGGACAATGTTTGTGGCACGGCGCTCATCTGCAGTCTCTTCATAGCGCTCCAAGCTAGCCCGCCGCGGGAGGAAAAACCAGCGCTGCAAAGTGTCACTCCAGACTGCTGACTCGTGGATAAGATAACCTGTGGATATAAAGTGGCCAAACAACATTCATCTTAGAGGTGTCTTACAAAGCAATGGGAGAGACCAGAGAAAAAGCAAAATGGCACAAGTCTAATAAAAGTCTAAATATAATATAATACTGTGGAATACATTCCACAGGATGTGACAATTAAACATATCAGAAAAGAATCATTTAGAAAACATTGGCTATTCTATAGGCTAAATAAAGCATTTACTGGACATGCAGTTTTTTTCCTGACCTTGTACACAACATACATATTTTATTGGAACTCTATGCAATTGACCACATGTAAAATCATGTATCTGTAGTTTCTGTAGAGAAATGGAGCAATCACTAGATCACGTGATTACTTTGTAGAATTTAGTAGAACAAACTAACACGCAAAACAAAAAAGGTGACAGAAGCAACATCGGTTGACTAGCGTGAACGCAGGGCAACATCCTCACCTGGAGGTTTAATCCCAGCAGCATCTTTCATGAGCCTATATTTTGGAACCCAGTTCTCATGCTGAACGTCCCCCCTGTATCCAACCACTTTAACCCACTCGGGGTTGTTGTTGACAAATTCCCCGGCGGTGGTAGTCCACTCTTTGCCCAGGCCCCCGACATATAGGTGCTCATCCTTGACTGCCAGCCACTCCGCTTTGAAACCTGTTGAAATAAACAAAAGCCTTACAATTCGTCTGTAAGCCCTTCCAAAAGGCCACTGGCTGTGGTGCTATGGGAGATATTGGCCTGCACACTGACCTTTAGAAATACTGCCGTCGCCGTCGGGCAGGATGACCCAGGGCACAGCCTTGTCACCGTCGATGTGGTAGACTATGCCTGTCCTGTCGTCAACACTGTACAGCTTCCCGTTGAACACCGCCAGCTCAGAGAGCTCCATACCCCTGCCCTTCTCTGCAAGGTGGCTTTCCAGCACCACCTTCTCCATGTCCCATTCTATCGCTACCTTGTCCCCGCTCTGGCTCACAAACAGATAGCCCCGCTGCATGTAGCTAAACCAAGTTAGCTTCTTGTCACTTTGAGAGTTCGTGTCAAGGTCGGCAATGACCGCGATGCGGTAGCGGGTGCCCTGCTGCGTGCGCTCAGGCGGGCTGAGCGGGTATGTGTCGTTGTAGCGGGACTCGTGCTTGCGGCCAGAGTGGCCGGCCCGCCAGCTGTGCGAGCTGTGCGGGTGGGAACGCAGCCCGGGGTTCAGGTGCATGACGAGGAGAAGCAGCAGGCCCAAGGCGACCGCCACCTTCACGATGGAGCGCCACTTGAGGTGGAAACGAGGGTCGGTAGTGCTAGTCATGGACGCCAACATTGGGAGTCCTCCTACAGAGATATGTAGAAGGTTCATATGATCATCCTGTTCCAGCCCAGTATAGCCTGAAGGTGCAGGCATGAGGGAAGGTAGACTGGAAGGGCCTGTAGATAAGGATGAGATGAAAGGGGAGAGAGGTGGAGAGATAAGTCAAACCAGTACATTAGGCCACAATAACGCACTATTTGTAGCGCTTTAAACAATTTCATAAGCACTTGTTGCATACTGTATCTTATCTTATTTTCCTGAACCAATAGTACATATAATATAGTACTATTGTACCAGTTTAATGATTGATTAACATACTCAGAATGAGTAAAATCAAGAAATAAAATGTTTCTTTCACAACTTTAAACCGCAAAGTTAACGAGGCAAATACTAGGGTTATTACTTATTTTAAAAGTAAGTTAAGGCAATAAAACATTAATCGAATACTTTCCATGAAGAGTCTCTGCTGGAAAAACCAGTCCTATTAGGTCACAAAATGTCCAAATTCCGTTTGAACTGTTAAAAATAAATACTTGCCCGATAGTTATTTTTAATTACATAAATTAAGTATCTTCTCAATAGACCAAGTGTGACTGGTTACAGCTTAAATCAACAGAAAGAAATAACAGGGAAGTCAGGTGAGCTAATAGCTGTGGTATCAGCATGCATGACATGAATGAGAGGTGTGGCCCTTCAGTCAAATTAGAACAGGACATAAGCAGGACACAGGAATTTGAAACCTGTTTAACAGGCAAT
>JAODUK010014306.1:0-27953 GCA_027564635.1 Typhlichthys eigenmanni | reverse complement strand
ATCAGGCTTCTAACACACACACTTCTAACTTTGTTCATTAGAATCAGGTGTGTTGGAGCAGGGAGACATCTAAAACACGCAGGGCTGCGGCTCTCTAGGACCAGGGTTCCCTACCCCTGCATTAAATGATGATGCTCAGAGTATTTAAATGCCTGGGTAGTGGGTATATTAGGTAGCATACCTTGGGAGCAAGATGTAGCACTGTCACAGTATCTGTGCATTTTCATTTGGGCTTGAGCCAGACTGCACCATCCTAGACTGGATGCCTTTTTCTTTAACCCTAGTGAAAGAGAGAGCCAAGCAGTCAGCATCAAAAAAAGCTCACCATCCATAACTCAGGGTCTGACGCCAAGTCAAATACCTCTTATTAACCTCTTATTATAACGCATTCTTTGCTCACTGACCCTGCGCCAGGCCCTTAATGGCATCTTCATATTTGCCCTCCTGCAATGCTTTAGTGCCCAGGCCCATGTGACCTAATCCACTGTCCGGGGCCAGTTCCAGGAGCCGAGAGAAACATCTGCCTGCTTCCTCACTCAGAGCACCTACATATGAAAACAATGTAGAATTGCAGTGGCTGTGCAATGTACAGCTCTATTGCTTTCATTGGATCAAGGGGACCATCATTTTAAGCCTGACAGTATTACAGGAATACTTGTAAATAAGAATGAGCATGGCACCTGTTTTGAGATAGTGCGAGCTGAGGACCTCCAGAGGATAACTCTGAGTGGGGTAGAGGGACAGCATTGTCTCACATGCTTTTTTCATTTTGTCCTCTTCGTGTAAAAGCTAATGAGATGAGCAGAATAGTTAGAGAAGAAAGACTGACTCGCTAAATGTCCTGCAAATGTTAAAATGCTGAAGTGACTTCTCTTACTGTGAGTGTACGTACGTCAGAAAGACACTTAATGTAGTCAGCTGATAGCTTTCTATGATCCTCTCCTGGCACAGGAGTAGTGAGGGCTATGGCCTTCTCAAAAGCTGTGATCAACTATCATTTAACAAACAACAAAGAATAGAGCAAACGTAGTGTGCCTTAAAAGTATTGGTATAAAAACAAATAAACCTGCTTTCACATACTAATTATTTATTTCAGTCTCCACCGACAGCAAGAACGTTAAAAGTGTCAGCTCAAGCTACATACAGTAGATGGCATCCAATCTGATGCTGGGATATCGTGCATGCTTTTCAGTGAACAATGGGGAAATCTTACATGCTGCTGAGTTTCATTGTCCTGCTCTTCGCCATCAGCACAGTCTGACAAGAGACTAGTCATCTGTTGCCATAGCTGCAGCAGCTCAGTCTTCTCCACAGCATCTCCCTCCTTTAGCTGAATCAACTGTAGCCAAACCTTTGCCAACTAAACAAGCACATACATAAAAAATAAGTCTCTGAGATATATGGGTTGTCCCTAACTAAGCCTGTTACACAAGTGACATACCTTTAAATATTCTTTATCCGACTGGTAGATATCTGACAGCTTTTTAATCACCTCATAACATTTGTTTTTGTCTGAACTGTGAATGGATGAAAGAATATCATGAAGTAAAAAAAAAAAAAACAGAATATGCCTAATACTGTATCCTGAGAAAATAGGTCACTGTCAAGAGTGTGTAATGGAAATTCTCTTCATCTTCTTGACAGGACATGCACAGATCAGCTGTTTTTGTCTAGTGCCCTTAGTTACTGTGTTGTATGGCGTTGTATATTGCAATATACAGAATATATGTATTCATTCAATGGTTTACCTCGCATAAAGTTCAGTGAGTTTCTGATAGACGTCAGGTAGCTCAATTTTAAAATCCCACTGGTCTGTTTTCTCATACAAATTAGCTAACCCCTGAAACACAGATATTACAGAGTTATAACAAATATGTTCTTGCTGATTTCATGCGTTTTTAAGGTAATCTAGACGTCATTAGGTCTTCAAAACGATTTTACCTGCCATGCCAGGAGTTGGTCAGGTTCTAGCTCCAGTGCCTTGCGGTATGCTGTCTGTGCCTGGTCTGGTTGCTCCAGTTCAGTTGCTGCCAAGCCGATGAATACCCATGCATTGTAATTGTCCTTCTCAAGTTTCAGAACAGCCTAATCTCAGGATGGCGAGAAGTCAGTGGTGGAAAAATGACAGGACATTGATTTCTAACGTTTTGGATTCCTCCAGGTTATCTACCACAGCTTACCTTACAGTGCTTTAGAGCCTCTTTAAATTCTTTATTTTTAATGGCCTCTCTGGCACTTTTCAGAGCAGCTTTTACTTCTTTATTAGACATCTTGAGATAACGTTGGAAATCAAGCCACTGCTGAAACAAATAGTGTACAGAGTATGTCTGAGGAAATTACTAATCGAAATGTCAAAATAGGGTACGGTACAGTAGGCCTACCGGTGTTCCTACGGTTCCTGGAGTTATTCGACATCTGACTAACAGCTAGCTAGTTGAAGACTGTGAACTAGCTAGTGTGCATTGATGTAATTTGTAATTTCCGATTAGATTATATTAATAACACATAATTTCATAGTTACACATCGTATTAGTTACTCGGCTAGATTACTAAACTGCGTTGGCATTTTTTGTTTATTTACATAAAAATAAATAAATTCTTCTCTGGTTTTACTGGCGGTTCACAAACTACTTTAAGGTGCATACTGCCACCTACTGTACATTAATGTGTAGTAACATCGTTTGATTGATATGTGTGGAAGTTAACTATCTAGTTTCAAAATAAAAGCATGTCTCTGTTACAGGCAAACTGCGTTTGGTAACCTTAGTAAACACAATATAATTGCAATATATTTGTGTTTTTTTAATAACTGAGTTACTCTACAAACATATTCTGAAAAAAAGAGGAGAACATATATGCCTATTTAAAGTAAATATTATGTAAGGTGAAGAATACCGGTAGATAAAGTATCAATGGCTAGTTACCAGTCACCTTTGTTACATTTCCATCCCAATCATAACATAATACTGCAGGACATTGTTCAAATCAGATCCAGTCTGATAAGTTTCAAAATAGTCATACTGTATAATGGTTGCCTACCAGAGACACATTATTCTAATGTATAACACAAGTCAATGTGACTTTTGATGTGATTTAAATGTTCTTCATCTGTAAAACAAACAAAAAAACTATCTTCATCAAACATATCAGTCCTTGAGCCACTCGTCAATAGCTCTCTCATTGGCCAACACATCTTTCTGCCAGTCAATATGCCACCTAAGGTTAGCAATAGCCTGGCTGTAACCACTCCCCAAACTTTGACGCCAGGCAATGAATTGCTGTTTGTTGTATACATGTACTGTCTTGGAGACTTCTGGATAGTCTACAATGGTACGCAAAAGCTTGTCCAGATTTGCACTGTCATCTGGGAATTTGAGTACCACATTATGAAGTTCTTCCTTGTCCCGTATAAGATCTGTAAATAAAAAATAATGTTTTATGGAAAGTTATGGAGCCATAATTTCAATAAATTCATATTTCATCAGTTGTTTTATTTTTTTATTTTTTTATTAACTGAAATCTAATTTGCTCTTAACTCTTCTAATTACAGGGATTCTAAATCATATTCTACTTAACCACCTTAACTGTGTCAGGTCAGAACTCACCAAAAAGCTGTGGAGGGATACTAAGTCCATCTGCATAGGCAATATACTTCCACCGGCTAGTTCTCAGCATGTATGTAGAAGCATTGGCATTACAGCCATGGTATTCACTCAGGACCCAGTCTGGATGCAGGCTCTGGGGACAGGCACTGGACCTGGACCTGGACAGCAGCCGAACCAGGGAGTAGCCGCTGATCCCACCTGATGCTGGGATGCTTGCAATCTCTGCAAAAGCAATAGTTGTGAGGGGCAAAGAAAACCTAAATTAAAGTTCATGTTAGTATCAATGTAACGCATCACTGTGTGTATGCTTTGCATTTGGTTTGTCACATTGTAGGAGTGTTCTTATCCATTATAAAAGCCTGTTGCATATCACTAAACTACTGTACAGTAGGCCTACCGGTGTTCTACGGTTCCTGGAAAAAAAATATATATCTGACTAACAGCTAGCTAGTTGAAGACTGTGAGCTATCTAGTGTGCATTGATGTAATTTGTATTTTCTGAAAAGATTATATTAATAACACATCATTTCATAGTTAGACATCTTATTAGTTACTCGGCTAGATTAAGACACTGCGTTGTTTATTTACATGAAAGTAGAACTTATTCTCTGGTTTTACTGGCGGTTCACAAACTACTTTAAGGTGCTGAACACATAAATAACATTAGCACGAGCATGCAGCGGAATGTGTTACACTTAGGTGTAATGTCTTATGTCTCCTTTACCCAGTATAGTGGGATAGAGATCCACAAGGGACACAGGCTGGATGACCTGCAAGCCAGATGTGATCCCTGGACCCATGACAAGCAAGGGAACATGGGAACTGCCCTCAAACATGGACATCTTGTAGTACTGCCGGTGCTCCATGGCCAGATCTCCATGGTCTGCCGTGAACATCACAACCGTGTTGCTCAGCAACCCTGTGTCCCTCAATGCTGATATGACCTGGCCTGGGAACGCAGAGAAAAGGAAGAGACAACAGGAGATATTGAAACGGTGACGAGAGCAAAAGGTACAGTCGGTGATGAAAGCGAATGTGTCAAAACGATCCCATTTATTTCATACAGGTGTATGGATAGAGAATGGTGACTAACCCAACATGGCATCTGCTTCAGCACACATTGCATAATAGAAGGCACGTATGTGTTTAACCTCCTCTTCTGTGAATTCACCACTGCAGTTCTTAGTGAAGGTAGTGTAGTAGTCAACGGGGTGCATGGCAGACATTGGCAGCCATTTAGGAATAGAGATAAGATCAGAAGACACCTGTGTTTGTGGACATTTACAGCACATTGGTTTGGCTTCTACAAGAAAAAACACATCAGCATTCCATGGTCACAATTATACATTTAAAAAAAAATATATATATATACACTGTATAGCAACCTTCTTGAGCCAATATGGCGAAGTGCGGAAAGTGGATCCACCCGCAGTGGGCCCCAGGGAGTCTGTTCTGTAAGGGTGGGGCAGGTTGAGGCCCAAATAAAGAGCGAATGGCTCAGATGAAGGTGCAGTTTTGTGGTAAATCCACTGGGTGGCGACGTCCGTGGTTTGCCAGTCCTTGGTCATGACCCTCATTTGGGTTTCATTTCCAACAAGCTGAGTAACAGGCCGGCCTTCTTGGCGTAAGAGGAACTGAACATCGCGTGTCCAGGCCTCCACTCGATTACTGCAGTACAGGAATGCACACAAAGTTCAGGCTAAGACACCATACAGTATATTGACATGCTCACACACATACACACATTAGGGTAGTTGGAAACGGGCTCAAAAAGACATCAAAAGGACATTTAGAAAAGAAAGAAAAAGTAAATGTCAATAAAATGTGAACAATATTGATAGGTGACTTATTTATGTGTGCGTGTCAGTTGCATTGATATAAAAATAGTAGCTCCTCTCTCATTTGTCTAAATCTCTGAACCTACCTAACAGAATGACCTCCTGAAGTGTAGTCCAACTTGCCAAACCTCTGAGTGTGATATCCATTTTTCTCCAGCAAATCCATCCATGTTGTGGCATTGGCATCCAGGCACTTGTAGTTATTCCAGGAATGGGTCAGGTGTACAAATCGGCCACTCCACATAGCTAAGTATAAGCATGATTTAATACACATAAAGGCCATTATAATCAAATATCCATACATCAGTGTACAAGATTACAATGTAATATAACAAATGGTTGCAAAAGAACATGACACCACAGTAAATATAGGATGCGTTTCTACCATAGAACTATGGTTTCTGTACATGTTGGTGACTTTTACTACAATGGCTTTGCAAATGGAATATTGAATCACCTGTTCTAATAAATTATAGATAGATAATAACAGAAATATACAGTATACTAACTAAACATATTGCTAGATATGAATGTATAAAAGTAGCTATACATTGATGATTATAGCTTAATTGTTTTAGGATTGGAGGCTAATGTGGCTGGGGAAAGGGAGTTTGGGGTCCCCTGCTGGAGCTGCTGCCCCCGCGACACAACTCTGGATAAGCAGATAAAGATGGATGGATGGATGTTTTGTTTTCCAACCTGCTCTGGAGGGACAACATATGGGTGAGTTGGTGTATGTGTTGAGGAAGATTGTGCCCATCTGTCTGAGGTAGTTGATAAAAGGGAGGTGGACAACATTACTGCCAGGATCAAAGGTCAATCGTCCATCCTTTGTTTAAAAAGTAGAATAAAATATAAGTATTATTTGAATGAATTTATCTTAATTGTAAAACTGAATGCACAATGCACAAATTGAATAAAGAAGTGGTACTCACAAACGCATCAGCCATTACAATGACAATGTTAGGCCTGGTGCCATTTAAGCAAATGCAGTCATTAAAACATTTAAACAATAAAATAAAAATTAGACACATGTCAGTATGGCTACAGCATAAAAATAACAATGATGTTCGCCGAAGTTCCATGCTATAATTTCGCTAAATTCCAGAGTGCTGGGTAGTGGCTAGATCTGATGAGATTGTACAACCGCTTCCTTTTTCAAAATAAGAGTCTATTTTATGAAGAGTTATTTTATATCGTCGTGTAATAACCCAACATGAACAGTAGAGAGAAGCACAACAACATTAATTATACAGGCTATGATTTCATCCTGTGTAAAATACATTTCTTTATATTTTTTTTAGATACAAATTAACTCGTACATTGCTATAAAATACACCAATCTTTGTTCAGTTTTAAAGGGTATGTTAGTTTTAAAAGGTATGTAGACTGACATGTGTTTCAGATAGGTTGTAGACATTCTGGACCTCAGTCTGAGCATCACACTTCTAAACAACAATTGGTACCTTTTATGTTGGTTGATATATTAAAATGTGGTTGCTGACATCAGCAGCTGTAAGTGCAACTGCAACATAGAACTGGCTGCCCACGGTCCACCTGAGAGGTGGTCTAACCAACCACCTTATCGCAAACATTTTTGTAACCCTAATGATTATCAATAATTCATGAGTTTGTGAATGGTTAATTGGCGTAATCAACTGGTATCATTGGATAGAGGGTATTTGACAGTGTATCGTTCAGATTAAATGTGCTCAGTCTTATTGTAGCCTGATATTGTAAACTGTTATATATGCTATTATAATATATGCTCATATTATATATATCACAATACATGTAAATATTACAAGGTCAGTCTATGCTAAAAACTATAAATGTCTATTCAATGTCAAATAGTCAACATTATGTAATTGACTCTATCAATTATGCAATTTAAGCAATATTCTGCTCATTTGAATATTGGTAGCCTTTGGCATAGACTATACTGTATGTATTTTATTAAGTAGGACTATGTATGTAGGCTGTATTTTATAAAATATATTTAAAAATATTATATTCTTTTTCGAATTTGTGGTAACATTACATCAAGAAAAGTTGTTTATGATCGACAATAAAACTGGATCTGAATCTAATAGGGATTATAAACGTTGAAATCCGCGGGGTGGCGTGTTTGAGACGTGTGCTTGTTACCAAATAGCCTATGTACTGTGAAGCCACAATTCCCAGTCTCCTTGCTTTTGTATGCTACTCTTTTTCTGTCTCCAATGCTGATACAAAAGCTAGGACAGTGGGCTTAGCTTCTAAATCAATAACCTCAATGTAAATGTCCTAACTTGGCATAGGCTCAATTGCAGAATTGCATGTCTGAAATGGTCGACTTTCTAGGATTGGGCAACTATTTACCCACATATTTATATCTTAATTCAGTCTATGTGTGTGATTTTTATTATTATTAGCTTCTTCTTATTCTTTTTATTATTATACTTCTTTTTTTGGTTTTGTGTTCTCAGTGCTACTGTCTATTGTAACGGCGCTACATTTATATCTGCTTCAACAAAGTTGTCACTTGGCTTAATGCCACAATTTCTCTCTCCCTTGCTCCATAAAGGCGGAAGGAGGGGGCAGTAAAAGTCCTGCGCATGCTCCGTAGGTTGTTTTTCTCAAAACCTTCGCTTAAAGAGAGCCGAGCGAGGAGAGTTCCTTGTCTTTGACTGGAGACCATCGCGCAGAGAGGGTGACGATAACAGCAATCCTTTGCTGTTATTCAGCCTTCACATCTCAATGAACTGTTCGCAAAGGAAACGCTGATGGTGCCTACTGCTTTTGCAGGGCAGAGATACTGACCAGTGTCTAAAAACTGCATCTTTTTTATTAGATTATTTTTTATAGTCTTTTTATTTCTAGGTGTCTAGCCTATTCTTTCCACCATGGTGCTAGGAAAGGTAAAAAGCTTCACAGTAAGCTACGACTGTCTGAATGACAGCAATGTCCCTGTTTTCTCAAGCGGGGACTCCGTCTCAGGGAGGGTGGTCATCGAAGTCACAGGAGATATTCGTGTCAAATCCCTTAAAATCAACGCAAAAGGGTTTGCAAAAGTTCGTTGGACTGAATCAAGAAATGCTGGCTCCAACACTGCCTACACGCAAAACTACACAGAAGAAGTGGAATATCTAAACCATAAACATATCTTAATTGGCCACGAAAGAGGTAAGACCGCTTGATGTTAATGCGAAATCGTACCATAAATATGAAACTGTGCTGTTTTTGTATGGTAGGCTAATTGTCAGGCTCATTTGCGGAAACTGCCAAAATTGTAACACGGTGAAAAGGTTTAGTTTGGCAAATAGTAACGCATTCACTGTACTGGTTGCATACCCTTTCAAATATGATTCGTGAGTCACATTGCTAAAAAGGACCATATTTTAGTTGTGTCAGTGGCTGAATGAATGACGGCCAAGGCGTTCACATCATCAGGCTTTTATTAATGTAAAACGTGAATTGCAATCATTATCGAGACTGATGTGCCAACGAACGCATTTTCAGCAGTACAATTAAAGGTTTGTGGAAAAAATACATTGCAGATCAACAAGCTTAGTGTGTTTCTTTGTAGCTTTTCTTAAGTGTCCACCCATTGTTCAAAGCGGTTCAATCCTGTTCACAAACTGGATGGGATGGGGGTGAAGGGACTTTTCCATCTGAGCGCTTATTGGCTGAGGTACTCGTGTGTTGCTAATGACATCATGTTTTTGCAGAATGTGACAGGAGATGCAACTTTTAAGCAGGGAGTATGTATTGCTGACGGTTATTTAAATCATGGCTGTAATGTGGGGAAATATGTTTTCCTAGTGTGTATTTGACATTTTAAAGTTATAACCTTTAATGTAAAGTAATTGGAACTGTTTTAACAGCATATTTTGAAGTAGGCTTCATTAAGAAGGCACAGGCCTGTATATTTCTCTTAAGTCAGTCTTTAGTGTGCTTCCCTTGCTTTGCCTCTCTCGATTGTCGATCCTCCCTGTCTTATCTATCTCACCTGACCTGCTGTATCAATGAATGGGTAAATTGTCAGTGGTCCGTACTGCAATACAACAATCTGGTCTTTAGGGGGAGCTTCTCAGCAGTGAGCAGGTTAGGTTCAGCCAGTAACTTGAGTGCCGCACAGTGAATGCGTAATGACGAGACCGGCTAGGGGAAGCTGCTCGCACCGGTTTAGGCCGGTCTCCTCCTGCTGAAGTTTTCAGTTTGAGTGACAGGAGTTGTTTACCACACGACGTGCGCCTGTGCTGTTGCGAGGGGGAAGTGCTGAGCTGGCAAAAGATGACATGCTATATATTTTGAAATTGCATCTTCGATGTTTCGATTATTCTTGTTAAACGCAAAGTATGCGCGGTCTCGAGATTGCAGTCGCCTATTGAATATACACGAGCATCTGTCCAAACAGGAAAAACGCATGTGCCATCGCAGATTATTTTTAGATTTAATTTTAGCCTATACAGTAGCCATATTATAATCATAATCCTTAGACTATGTTTTTTTTAATGTCATAAATATGCCCCCCTCTCCTTTATTTTTGTATTTTTATTTAAATAAGCTATGTTCTTTGCTCACACATTTTTACACCATTGTGCATAATATTATGTAGCCTAAATGACAGGTGATAACATAACGTGATATAGCTTTAGATATTTACATATGACTGTGCACGTCATATTAATGAATATTAAAGGAAAATATTATTCTCTTTTGTCCCCCCTTGTCCTGTTTTTATATGACTTTCAGATGCCTTCGTAGAACATGTTATCCAGGTATGGTGTATGTGTCTGGAATATTGTCCTCCCTGTCTTTCAGATGATGACAACTCTGAAGAAGGTCTCACCACTATCCATTCAGGAAGACACGAGTATGCATTCAGCCTTGAGCTTCCACAGACGTGAGTGTCTTTACGCCCAGCGATGTCGCTTACGTTCAATACAATAATGTCTACTTCATCGTTATTCAGCTGATGTGGCCAGGTATAAGGTTGCATGACATGTCATTTGACCATTTATTTAGTCTCTCCCCGTTTTCTGTCACACAGACCTCTGGCTACCTCTTTTGAAGGGAAGCATGGCAGTGTGCGTTACTGGGTAAAGGCAGAGCTCCACAGGCCATGGCTCCTACCCATGAAAACCAAGAAGGAATTCACTGTCTTTGAACACATTGACATCAACACTCCATCACTTCTGGTAAGCGCTCATTATCTTTCTGTTTTGGTTTGTGTACATTTTGCTTGGCTATCGGCCAAGTGAGAGTGGTAAACGTGAGGTTTTAGCGTGACTCATTAGACATCAGTATTTAAAGCAAATATTTCAGTCATGTTACATTGAAGCCGGTTCATGCGGCCTTTGCCTGTACAGTAGAGTTAATCTAATCATAATGTAATCTTTCATACTGAAGATTTTCAGTGATGGGATGGGAGGAGGGGACATCCAATTAACTACAGATATTATGATGTCTAAAAATAGTTTTGCTTTCTGTTTCCATTTTAGTCACCACAGGCTGGCACAAAAGACAAAACACTTTGCTGCTGGTTCTGTACCTCAGGTCCTATCTCCTTAAGTGCCAAAATTGAAAGGAAGGGATATACACCAGGTGAGAATAAAGCAACTTCATTAAAGAGCACTTTGTTTTAATTTACTTGATGAGGCCAGATATCAATACATCCATGCAGTCCCATTATACTCATTATATTAAACTATTGATTTACTGACTTAAAAGTAACCAATTTTTTCATCTTTAAAACACAGGAGAGTCTATCCAGATCTTCGCCGAGATCGAAAACTGCTCGTCCCGTGTGGTGGTGCCAAAAGCAGCCATCTACCAGACCCAGACGTTCTATGCCAAAGGAAAAATGAAGGAGGTCAAGCAGCTGGTGGCCAACCTGCGGGGAGAGTCCTTGTCCTCTGGAAAGACTGAGACTTGGAATGGCAAGATGCTGAAGATCCCACCTGTCTCCCCTTCAATCTTGGACTGCAGCATCATCCGTGTGGAATACGCGCTCATGGTGAGCAGCGACCAGCATGCTTCATTTTCTCTCTATGTTCCTCTCTTTCAGTATACAGAGGGTTAACATAGATAATCAACTATGCTTTGCCTTCAGAGGAATACAGCATTATCTAGTACAGTTACCAATACAGTTTCCCTCTCCTGATTTGAAGTTCTCTGCACGCTCACGCAACCGTGTCAATCATGCCTGGGATTGCACCAGGTGTTATCGCCACACATTTATAAAAAGATTAGCCCAGAACATATGTGGCTGTCAACACCTGTCTTTAAGGTGCTCATTAGCGAAAAAGACCCCACACTATTAATCCACATATTGTTGTAGAGGCCGGCAGTTAATTCTGCTGGGTGGAGGATAACGATGTTGCTTAATCGCACGATCATCAAAAAACATTGTTCCTCTCTCTGTGCTTTAGGTGTATGTGGATATACCCGGGGCCATTAACCTGTCCCTTAACCTTCCTCTGGTCATCGGAACCATTCCGCTCCATCCCTTTGGCTCCCGTACCTCCAGTGTTAGCAGCCAGTGCAGCATGACCATGAGCTGGCTGGGAATGGCTCTGCCTGAGAGGCCTGAAGGTATGTGTTAGCATAACACGCATCCACCTTATCGACTCCTCTCGTCACCTTTGACTGTATCGTATTTATATAATGGAAGTTCTGCCCGAATAAAGCAGCTAAAGAGCAGCTTGTTGTTTCCTTTTAGCTCCACCAAGCTATGCAGAGATAGTGAGTGAAGAACAGAGACAGAGTAATCTGGATGTTCCCTCGGCCCGCGACGAGCTAGATGGACCTCTCTTTGCCTACATCCATGAGTTCCGCTATCAGCCCCCTCCTCTGTATTCTGAGGTATGTACAACATTGAGGGAGGGGGGGAAACAACAGCATGCTAAAAGTCATGCATATGTGAGTGTATTAGGAAATGGTAGCAAAGCTATAAATCACCTGTTAAATGAAATCATCCATTCCCTTGTCTTTCTGGGACTAAAGCCTATGTCCTCCTCATCTTCAGGTTGACCCTAACCCAGATCACGCCAGCCGTACAGAGGAGCGCAGGCTGGACGCCTGCCCTTCACGTTGAAGGCAAACTCAGCTTTGGACCCGAAGTACATGGGACCTTCAACGACAAAAAAAAAAACTCCCTCCGAGGCCTAGCTTTGTTTAATTCTCCTCGGCAACAGCGTTCCCACATTGCCGTTGACGTCGAGAAAACAAAACAAACTAGCCAAGAAAAACAAAAACAGTGAGGAGACTCTTGGTTCAGGCTGGACAAATAGACTCGTAGCTATGAGATGAACAGGATGTTTAGTACTTTGGTATTCACCTCGTACCTGCGTCAGCGTGTCTGCCTGGGCATGTGTAGGGTGTGATTCAGGCTCTGGAATCCACCGACGTAGTGGAAACGGCCCTGGCCATAGTACTGATGACTATAACAATGGCTCGCCAGGGTCCTGTCTTTGTCCACACCTTGATTCTTATGTACCCAAGGCACATGGAGACGTGGCGGATCCTGCCCTGCCCTGAGCAGAGTCAAGATGGAGAACAGGACGAAGGGAGGAAATAATAACCACCATAGACTGTATGAGATTGACAACGGCCGTTCTTAACAACGGAGTCCTCCTGCATCTTTTGGGATTTTGATTTGCATTTTTTTTTTTTTTTTTTTTTTTTTTTTTTTTTTTTTGCCTGACTTGTGTGGCTCCATCAGATGAGAATTGAGGAAATACATGAATCACTAATAGTTTGTTTCAGCTTTGTATTGCGCTGGACTAAAAACAGTTGCCGACTGCAGGCTTAACTCCTTTGACTATTTTACCTGCACAACTTTTAAGTAATGCAGAGAACAGGATTTGATTCAAAAACGTGAGAGAATGGAAGACATGAACAGTGCACTGAATTTGTTTAAGCTGTTGATACTCTTTTTTTTTTCCTTCATTGTCACAGTTCCTTAAATAACTTAAAAGCTAGAGTGGGCCTGTATAACTGCAGCACACCAACTCCTGTAAGCTTTCTAAGATGTTGCCGGCTCAGCTCGGATTGAAGCATGACGTCCATATGCTTGTTTAGTTGTGCTATTCTATGATGCTTTTAGTATTTAGCTCTAGAATACCACACAATATATTTCAACCAATTTTTCCTTTGTATTGCAGTTGCCCTGGACTTTGACTAGGAGGGTTGCAGACATGCATTAACCACTCAATTGTATCTGTACAACAAATGTGTGTTTGGTACAATGTTGAGAGACTTTCCTTTGTCACAATTGTCTGCAGCCCCTCTAATCTTGTTCCCAGGGCAGGTAGTTGCCTACAGAAATGCTGTCTCAGGAGGTCTTCTCACTTGCCAAATGGTTAAAAGAGAGGAGAAAAACTTATTGATTTAATTTTAAATTGCACTGTTTAAAATATTAGTTTTCTTTAGGTAACCTACCAAAACAAGAGAGAAGAGACATACAGCAAAGTAAGGCAGCTTTCCAAGACAAAATTACATTCCCCTTCATTCCTGCTGGACCTGCCCTGTTCATACAACCAATTGCTACATTTACCAGACCGGTGAAGCCAGATTGCTAGATAAATAAATAATACAAATTTAATATTATTCTGCTTCTAAAAAAAAGAAAGTAATCCCAGAAAAACTGACTGACTGGGGATGATGCTAAACCTCAGCTCAAACTGTCCAGAACAAGTAGCGTTAGGTTGACATGAGTAATACATTGGTTTTCAAACTCATTCAACACATTATAACAGCTAGACCAGAGGTTTAGCATAGTTGGAGTATTAGTGGATTAGTAGCACTTTTTTTATTTTTTCACGAAAAAAAACTGCATTGAATGGTGAAGGTCTGGGGAAAATAGTTTTTTGGTTGAAACTTTGTCATTTTCAAGTAGTGTTGTGTAGGACATTATTACTTGTTTATTCTTATTAAGATTAGTGACTTTAAAAAAAAAGTTTACATTAAAAGTAGCTAACATGCTCATGTGCTTGGGATTTGTGTGTGTATGTGCACGCTTCTATTGAAATCCAGTTGGCAACTAAATATACAGCTTCTGACAGTAATCAATGTACTTGGGGTTATACAAGTGATCTTATCTTAGTGGCCTTGACAAAGAAAAGACCTGATTATGGCTCTCCATTCTTCAGTGTCTGCATTCATTTCATCTACTCATTTTCTTCACTTTTGTTTGTACACAGCTAGTATGTCTTCTCTTTGAGACCTTTCCATGTTTAATCAAAGGGACAAAAAGGGAAAAGAATCAAATCCTTTTTAAAGTGTGTTTAAAAAGAAATAATGGACATACCTTTATGTGTATTGTCCAGACTTGACTGGAATATATGTTTTTGTTTTTTTTTCATGTATTTTTGGGCATTGATAATAGTTTCCAAAACGATAAGTGACACAGAGTTAATCTAACTAGTCTGTTTGAGCACTCTCTGGCTTCTGGGATTGCATCTGTTGACCAGTACCTTTTCCCCACAGAGAATAGTTTTAGTTTTAACCTAGAAAGAAACGGCAATTCTAAGCCAAATTTATTTTGATGCAATTGTTTTTTCTTTTTTCATTGCTTGGAATGTATTTTCGGGAATGTGTCGAACTACAATAAGCTTAAGAATTTGTATCAGGTTGGTCAATTCCATAGCCAATTTGCTTTGGCGTCAGTAGTCCAGTGTCAAACCTAAGCTAAGTTCCTGGTTAAGACAGGACCTGAAAATCCAATACATTTTAGAAATACGTGCAATACTAGTCCATTTGAATTTGTATTTCTCTCTATTGTATGCATTATTTTGTCTTCAGTTTGTTGATCATGACGATGTATAGATATTCTATGAATATATGTTCTGAATGATTTAATAACCCTTTTGTGTCTAGTATTTTCTTTTGAGCTGAATAAACCTTTATCAAAATTTCCAAAGAGATGTTTAAATTGATTTATTGTGACATTGGGGAGAAGAGTCAATATTGACTGTTCCATTAATATTTTTAATATTTTACTTTACATGGACACTGACAGTATGAAAAATGTAACATGAAACTCAACATGTTTAATGAAATAAATAAAGTATAGCACATTTACAATATTTGTAAGTGCTTGACAACCCTAGCATAGCTAAAGCTTGAACTTGTGTGTTTTGGTTGACTAATCTGCTTTTCTGCCTTACCTCCTTTCTAATAATTGGCACAATAGTGCCTCTAAAGGCTACATAAAATACTGCACCTCACTGCTGCAGTCATCAAACATCACATTGAATGGTACAGTAGGTTGCTGTACGTTGATACAGGACAAATCAGTTGAATTAATATTATATTTGAAATTCATCCTATTGATAAAGGGGTATTGTCCTACTGTATATACTGTAACTGGTCCTGGTGGAAAAAGCCCCTTAGTGAAATGAGCATTATACAGACAAGCTATCATGATTGTGTGGGGTGTATTTGATTGTGGGGTTAAGGGCCATTGCAAGCCTCAGACTTCACTCGGCAGACTTAAAACAACATCAATGGTGGACATATAGACGCCAGGAATACTGGTAAATGGAGTTACCAGGTGAGCTACACCTGACATGGGGTCCTTTAGGGTCATGACCTTTGTGAAGATCAGGGGCAGAGTGAATAGCTAACTTCTGTGTTTATTTAAACACTTTTATGTAGAACAGACATTTTTCTTTTCTTCCAGATATATTTTCATTAATAGAGAAATGTGCCCACTCACTAATGTTGATAGTGTATATTTAATGTAAATCACATAAATATCAATACATGTGTGAAGGTATACGACCTACATGTTATTTGGAGCACTCTACAAACCAATAACAGCCCCGCCGACAATCAGCTGTATATTTGGAGCGATATGTGAGCGGCCCTCTCTAGGACCAGAACGTGAAACTGGACCCGTGTGGATGGTTACCAGGCAGATTGGCTATGCAGCCAGTGGTTGACATACAGCAATACACATCATTTATTGATCCCTGCTGAATCATGCATGGAGGCGATATATTGACCTGTTGCTAACCTGTAGGGGAGCTGGGGGTCAGCTAGAGACCATCATCTAGTTTCAGCTTCAAACAGTAACTAGCTGTTATTTTAAAGAATTCACAAGTAGCTGGGGAGGTTGGTCATTAACTACACAGTCGCCTCTCCACAGTGGGCCTACAAAGGAGGGTTCATATATATATATCAATAAATAAAATAGGTATAATACGTATATGTTTGCCACTTCTTTCATTGTCCAATGATATCTATTCAAGGCTTATAGTTGCGCAAATGGCTCATGCCATGTATTGTTTCATTGAGGTTTTTTATACAATTGTTTGCTCTAGTCTAACATTGAAGTGGACAGTATTCTGAGTATAAGTGCTGACTCAGCAGTCCAAGCAAGTTTGAAACAGCACTTTAGCGTCCCTCTGTTCATCTTCCTGTCACCTCAATCTACCGTGTGGGGCCAGGCATGTGTATGGCATCAAGGAGGTGGGGGTAAGGGAGGAAAAACACTGGACTGGGTTGGGTACATGTGTGTGTGTGTGTGTGTGTGTGTGTGTGTGTGCATGCGCGTGCGTGTTGATTAGTTTATGCTGACACGACCCAGGCCTCAGCTGTTCCCTCTCACTGGTTAATCCCACTACCCAGAAGCCGCTGTGACTCAGAGGAGCCCAGCCGCTTGCTGTGATCAGGCAGGGTCAGCATGGATGGAGTTTGGCTGGCCAAACCCTTTTGCCAGTGCCCCATCATTACAGTGACATAATAGAAGTGCCCACGCACAGCTTTTACATACCAACATCCGTGATGAGGTTAACATACAGTATGTTAACCTCATCTTAAATCAATGTAAGGATTCCCATGTGTGTGCTGACATAAGATAGCACATTTATTGATATGTTATAAATAAAAATGGTCCAAACAGCAAAATAGGTAACATAGACAGACAATAAGTATAGATAATTTATGAACATAGCTTTTTAGCTTTTTCTTTTCCCAAGCAAATATATCAGAGCTGTTGAAACTGAAACTGATTCAAATGTCTGACACCAAATGTTACATTTTGATTATAATGATGATAATTTGGATAAATAAATACTGTATGTTAATGTATACATACAATACTAATAATGCAGAGACCTAAACTTCCGTCAAGATGTACAGCATAAGATTGATTAGAGAGAGAGATAGAAATACGGCGACACAGGCCAATGTTATGTGGCCCTCATTTTGTGCTTTCATTTGTCACGATTCTAGCACCAGCTGGTATTTTCCAGTTTAGTTTTTCCAAGTATTTCCATCTGGCCTGACTTTGTGTTATTGGAAGTAGCCAAAATCTGACATACAGGCTACAACAACTATGCCAGGAGGAAGCTGTTCACCTCCACCAATATTAGACGGCAAAAGAAAAGAATGTCTGATCATGAGACGTGGAGTGTGACCATTTCTGCTATGTCATGTCTGGAAACTATGAAACTATGCAACTGGAAACTTCCATAACTTCCATAGTCTGATATTTAAAAAAGAGAAAACAAACATGAACTTAATTGTCTATTAGTGTGTGGGCCGTGCATAATTGCATTTTAAGGTGCTAATAGCTAGCAACTTTGAATAAAATCCTGAAGTTGTGTCTCCCAATTGCCGTATGAAGCACAACATGTTAGGCCAAGCGAGACTGTTATGTTCCAGTGCCTGGCCTTCCAACTCAGCCACACCGGCATCTCACCATGCTTAGCATTCCATTGCCACCCTACCGCTCACACACACATGCATGTCTGTCCTCTGGCATGTCTGCAACCCTTACACAGCGCCACAAGTTCAAGACCATGCTGCTACTACTACTGACTGCTGTCCTGCGCACCTTGCACCTCATATTCCCCATGGCACAGAACTGTCAACTCATCAACGGCCAGTGGTCAAAATAGAAACAGTTACAGTGAGGGGGCTCTCAGGTTGACGGTATTTAATGCTAAGAAGACTTCTCATTATGTACCAAGTGCAAAATCACAATATGTTGCTTGGGCCAATCATATTTTAGAGCTACTGTCATAACCAGGGATTCCATCGAGCTGCCTATACAGTGAACACACCTGAGGTCGGCTGTGATGTTTATTGTCGATGATTACCTTTATGCAGGGCGCTGGGGATTGACCTATAGCTTATTGCTATAGGTTTGATTGGTAGGAGTTAATACACTTCACAAACCCTGTTGACCGCAGAGTTGAGAACAGCAGGCACTGTCCTGATTGGGTTTCCCAAAGTCCCAGAACTACATTAGAAAGTCACACACAGTTCAGTTTTACAGTTAACACAACAGGATCTGAGCACTCTGCTCTCTCTCTCTCTCTCTCTCTCTCTCTCTCTCTCTCTCTCTCTCTCTCTCTCTCTCTCTCTCTCTCTCTCTCTCTCTTGCCCATTCATTATCTCCTCTAATGTGTGATCTGCAATGCACTTATCATTCGTCTCATCACTACCCGTCCATATAAATACAAATAGACATCTTCAGCTTCTATTGACAACATCTCCACTGGCCTCTCAAATGTCACTGTACCAAGGAGAAAAACATTGTCAAGTTGAAATGTATTATACATAGAATTAATTCTATATAGGACAGAAATGTACTACCCATACCTGCTGCTCAGATTACGGCGTTCCTTAACGATGGTGGGCAATCTATTCCCAGGGGACCATGTTGCGTTCGACACTCCCCCCCCCCTGAATTTGTACCGTGACCTCAATTTCTGATGATTGTCTAAGCAAATTCTGTTGAAAAGGTCCCTCCTGAAATGTGTTTATATACAGCATATGGTTACATAGGTGGGATCACTAATCTCTGAATGCCCTGGTAAAGTGCTACATTGATTATGCCTGAATTCATCTATTGGTTAATGTGGATGCCTTGCATGTTATGGCCTAAGAGCTTAAGCATACTGTATATTCCTCCAAATATCATAAACAAATTACTAATAACTACCAAGTCATCAAAATGCATACAGTATACTGTATTTCACGTCGGTCGGAGGACGTCAATGGGATGTAATTATGTTGCGAGATATCATTTTAGTGCCATTTAGTAGCACAGAGGACAAGGTATCTCCTAACAAAACCTGACGTTAATGATAGTTATGCAATGAGGGTACTTGATGTGAGATGTATATGTGTCTATTTGATGCTCCTGAATGTTCCTGTCTGAAGGGCTGAGGGGCTATACTGTATGCATATTTGTATGTGAGCCAGGAGTGCTGTTTCACCACTTGTGTTATTTTATCCTGACGGCCCTTGCTGGAACTGGTTTGGTTTCCTGTTTTAGCCACGGCTGACTCATAGTGCAGATCCCCCTCCCTCCAGAAAGTCCCTCCCTCCCATCTAAGCCAGCCTCACACCACTGCCATCTCCCTCGCTCTCACTTTCAGTCTCCCCCGGCCTGATGCCATTGTCCTGGGTCATAGTGAGGGGCCTTGACATCGCGCTGCGCCTCCTCTTTGACAGCCGCCCCCCCCACACACCCCCACCCCTTAGCAAGCCTCTCGCCGCTTTCCTGAAAAACACCAGGTGCAGCGCGGCCTGTGGAAGGCTATCTGTCTGTCTGCCCGCCTGTCTGTCTGGCCGGCAAGGTTCACTGTCACTCCTCGCTGTTACCCGAGCCCTCTATCTCAAACACACAATCTGTCCTCCGTCCAAACAATCTCTCACCTATCTGCCATCCCTTCCACCACCCCTCCTTAAACCTGCTCACCTTCTCCACACCATATACAAGCACAAATTAACGGCCACCTTTGACAAACTGCTGCATTCTATACGTACATAATGCTTTATATTAGATTTGTATTCAAATTAACGACTATACGAGTAGAAAATTGTAGAAATGCCACCGCGTGTCTAATAGTACAGTCCCTGATCTTTTGCAAATCATCACAATAATAATTCCAATAAACAACTTGACCTTTCTGCTATCCCCTCTGTCCTGATGACAACCCTGTGTACCCCTCCTCTAGGCCAACACTCCTCTCGACACTACACACATTCTTTCCAGGCAAATTATACCCTGTCCTCCCTGATTCCACGCACCTAGCGTCCTTAAGGGGGTCATATGCCACAAATAGAGTGCTTCATTCATTTTGAATCCCACAATAGTCACCAGCCGTCACTTCTTGTATGTTTATTTGCCCCTTCCTTTTCTTCCCCTTTCTTATTCTGTTTATTGAGATAACATAAAAGAGATACAAGCAAATACAGTCCCTGCAGCCTCAATGCTGTGGTCGAGGGTTTAGCACTGATTAGCATGGGTTAAAGTAAGAGGACTCACATGAAACACTAACCCAATTCCCTATGAGATCCTGGCACTACAGTCTTTCCACACCAGTCTTTCCAGTTTTAATAGCACTGCTGTCGACCAGCAAAGTGGGTTTGTAATTATGTAGGCTTGTGCTTTTCGGGGAAATTCATCAATTCAGAGTGTCAAAGAATAACAATAACAAGGTCAACATCAGTGTCATTTGTGTTCTATAATATGAGCACAATATTATATGGCATCCAGATTATAAGTGATCTTTTTCCCAAATCTTGCTAAACCCCATCTAGCCGAGAGCCTGTTGACTCCCTCTAAAATAGCACTGTCTCGTCCACACAGCAGGATGGGAGCTTGTATAGCGCTACAAGGTGAACACACAACACTTGTATGTTAACTGATAACAGCATACCTGCTATGGCTGAACATGTGGCACAGCTGTTGAAACATAATCCTGCATCACGGTCTGACACTGTAATCCAAACAGCTGCATCAGTAATTTTATTCATGAAACCAAAATACTGTACGTACTGTATACCACAATTCAGTTGACCCAGAGAAGTGGGCGGTTTGAAGTGTATACAGTATAAGCCTTACCATTTTCCTTGGCATACATTTGTTCTCATGTTCTCATACAGTGCGTCTATCTGCACTGCCAAGAATAGACACTCTTATAGTGAGGAAAGCTCATAAAAACATGGTTAACCTTGCTCAATATAGGATCAGGGACACCAGGACTGTTTATCAGTCTAAATAAAGGCTGACCTTTAAATCTACTGTATCTGGTTTCTGCCTTATTAAAACATTTAAAATAAAATAATATTCAAAATGCACAACAGAATAATGGATTTTACATAGAACTCTTTCTGAGGTTTTACCAATTATGTCCCACTTAATCTACCAAGATTTTTCAGTCAGCTATAACCGCTTTGCTTTGACAGTTATACAGTATATTTATCTAACTATGGTTTATAGTTTTAGTATACTCATTTACCAATTTAAAATTCTCAAAGACCCATCCATATTTTATGTTAACTAAAACATTTCTCCTAATGAGCAAAATAGTTAGTTAATGTAAGACAAAAGAAATGATAAATAATCACTTTATCACTTTAAATAAGTATGCATGCTGTTTCCTGTTTACCAGCCCAGCATCCACTAATTCAACCAACACACACACATATTTACACAATATAAATTAAAAAGAGTTTGTGCATTTTGTGCATTAAACAACCACTGACGTTTGAACAAGACACACTTATACATATTAATAGTGTGCCCTAGATTGATACATAAACTGAGTCTACATTAAATGCTCCAGAGTCTTGTGTTGAGTTCCTACTGGTCTGTACTGGACAGGACTGTTTACTCCAGATAGGATTACATGGCGTTGATTGACCTGTGCACAACATCGCCCAGTCGTCCTTGCTGGTATGTGGGCAGAGTTGCCAAAAGGATAGGAACAGTCAGGTGTCCTAACAGCCATGAGTGTGGATGGATACACAGACAAATACACACAGTCACACTGTGTACATATACATACACACATGCTACATGCACACTAACACACTTTAATACACGCGCATGCACACAAGCATGTAAACACCTCTCTTTAGCACTGCGCACCCATTTGCTCCCTAGCAACACTATTAGTTATGTCCAAATGACAATATGATGAAACCCATACGGGTATTTGTCATAACAAAGAGAGAGCTGCTGAAATTCTGATTAGATTGGAGATGTCCCTGTGTGTGACAAGGTGCTACAGACAACACATGCTTCTGTGTTGCATTTCAGTTATGTGAAAATATAAGTTTAATTCATTTAAGAAACAATGAACATTACAACACAATTACAGTAACAATGTTGCCAATCTCTCAATGCTGTGCTTTTTGTTTCAGAGTGGAGTTTGTTTGGGGGTATTTCATAAGTAAGATTCAGGCAATTAAAGTCTGAATCAAATTGTCAATCGAATAAAAAACAATATTTCTCTTTTGAAACTTTTTTTTACTGACAATCTATCAATGTCTGCTCTTCTCTCCTCTCTCTCTCTCTCTCTCTCTCTCTCTCTCTCTCTCTCTCTCTCTCTCTCTCTCTCTCTCTTCTCTCCTCTCCTCTCCTCTCCTCTCCTCTCCTCAGTGCTGACTCATTTGGGCACTGCCTTAGTAAAAGAGGGCTGGGTGCATAAATGCTTCAGCTGGTTTGCCAATAGCCAATGAGGGTTTTTTGTTACACTCTTTCAGTTCTGCCCTCTCCAGATTACAGTGCTACACGTGTTTGCATGCCGGCACATGTGCTCAATGTTCTCAATGCCCTCTGTTTCTTTCTTTCTCTCACTCACTCACACGCACATATTCCACGAGACAAGAATCAAGGACAAGAGCAGGCTATTGTGGCGTGCTCCAGTTCTGTGACTCAGTCTAATCAGTGTGAGCAAGCTGCTCCGAGCAAATAATATAAAGCCTTTCTGCTCTCATCTAACTGAGTCATTCCCCTTCAAACATGTCCGTACGGCTAGAGCCTTCTGCCCACGTCACTGACTGTGCAGATCAGCTGCTGGGGAATGTATTACACACACCGGTGCAATCCTCTCTCTGCCTAGTTGTTAAACACTCCACGTGCTGCCTGCTCTCAGCCTTTTATGTTTGTTAAAGATGAAGCAGTGCATGGGTGCCATTTGTAAAAGCTATATGATATGCTATAAATTGATGAGCTTTTAGTATATATTTATCTTCATGTGAAACAATAACTATATCATTCATTCAATATAAAATAGTTGTGAGAACTATTAATTGCAGTTTTATTATTTAGTTCTTCAATTGTATTGGAATTCCATTAATGCACAGTAACATTAATTGTCATGTTTGCTTCAAACACTTCCAGTGAGAAGCCTACAATGACAATTATTAAGGAGTATGTACAAATACATTGAACCCATGACCTTTCGGCTGGGTCAACCACACTATCCTGCCCCCTTTTAAATATAATACATTTTGGCACTGATTCTTTTGTAATATAAACAGAGCTGAGCTGATACCACACTCTGTGTGTGTCCTGGTTTGTTCCCCCCGTCTGCCAGTATGCAACAGGTGGCTGGTTGCAAACTGCCTGACCGTGCAAGTATGTGGCATACATATATAAAGATGGCATTAGCTCTTAATAAACACTTCCCAGTACACAGAACCTCCATAGTTCCCTTCAAGTTTCCAAACAAAACAACAATACATTCCAGGACTGACAATGTTGTCACATTATATATAACAATATCCAATGGCAAATATTTGCAACCAGAATGTGGGGTAAAATGTATTTGTCATAGTCCAGTTCATCCGAAGGTCATGCAGGGATGAATTTATGAATGAGGCAAGAAATATACATAGAAATACATTGTACACATACTGTATACATTTATACACGTGTACATAAAGGATTATCCTCATAGTTTCTTATTTTTTATCAAATATAAAATGGGAAATGATCTATGACAAATATGATCAATAATCAATCATTTATGTCCTTCTCACAACTGTCTTCCTCTGCTGTTCTCTCACTTCCATATCCTTGTCCTTAATTCCACAGTGTTTCTGTTTCAGTCTGTCTTGCTGTGCCTCTATTCTGTGTGTCTGTTAGACTGTCTGCCCCCTTAATAGTAACTCCATTGTATTCTTGCCAACCACTCTCACCCAGCATCTGATGTGGCTGAGCAGCATTTCACATCTCATCTCTTGTATTAACAATCACTGATATTGTTGCATGTGTGCGGCTCAAACTTGACCAGGCCGGCTGCTGCTGCTAGCCCCTAGCAGCACAGGCAGTGGCAGAGAACCAGAGAGTTCTGGTTCAAACTGTGCACAGAGGACACATTATGACAGAGCAACTGTTCCTGTCGTTGGCCTGTCACTTCCTGCTGCTTGGAAAGGTCATATGACCTCTAACTGAGGCTGCATTCCTTAATATCCTTCCATAAGATTCTGCTCAATAGACAGTACAGGCATGATCCCATTATATCATGTCCTCTTCCACGGGCAAATGGGTTTGTACTATTCAGGGTTGCCCTTGCCCTAGACCAAGAATGGTTCTTACCAGGCTAATCTGCTATACTTGGAAATGTATAGATCTTTATGGAACTGAAATGCAACACAATGGGCAAACACTCAACAGGAGTGTATTCCTGTATTCTCCCCCCATCATCACCCCTTGTTAATATTATTTATTAGTTATATAATAAAGGAGTATGTTCCAGGCAGATTGGCAGAGAGACTTATCTCTCCTTCATACGGCACATGGTACACAGTGAGCAGAAACTGGTCTCAGCCGGCCTGATCACCACTGCAGATAGAGAGAGATTCACAGTATGTGAGTGTAGCCCAGCACTGTCAACAGGCAACTCTTATCAGGGCTCTGCTTGCCATCTGCTACTTGACAGCAGTGCCACACACAACCACATACAGTGCAGTCATTCTCAGGCACTTACTATATGGAACGTTACGTTCAATGTGTGTACTGCAGTACGTACTGCAGTACACACATTGACAGGGAGGGCAGACGGGAGGGAGGGAAGAAATCCATAGCAATCCCATAGTCTGCACTTAATGTACATGCTGTATATGCCAAAGAGGCTAGAACATTATACAATACCATAGTGTTAGTACATTGGCTCAAAGCTTGGTGTTCACCACTCCCTAAAGTAGAATAAACACTGAAGCAGATTTAAAGGCATCGCTGACTGACAGCGGAGTAAGATGAACATGCAAAACAACTCATATGGCCGCCAGCAGGAAGCCTATATCCATATAAATCCATATAATGATCCTCGGGTTCAAAAGATTCTCAAATGTAGACATTTATTTTGTTTCTTTCCATTCACTTACATTTTTTTCTAGTCTAAAAGAGCATGCGTGTTACTAATATAAAAAGCAGGATATTAATATATAAGTCTGTTCTTTTTGCATTGCATTCCAAGAGACACACACATGGATGATACCACACATGCACCACCAGTGGAGGAATCTAGTCATTTTGCTGTCCAGACAGTGTAGTGTGAACAAGACAAACATTTGCAGACATGTTATGTAATAACTATTTCATTTGCTTACACATGGTACTGTTACAGATCCTCACCTCAGCCAAGCTAGGCTGCCAGTGCCAATAGCAGAATGTCACTAATGGTATGAGAATTCATAGAGCAGGCACAGCTGTCATCTGCTTCTCACATGTTAATCAAACAGAAATAAACACTAAAATCCCATATGGTTTATTTACAATGAATGTGTCAGATAGGAAAACTCACATATATTTCCTGAACATAATTTAGCCATGTCACTGATCTATTTTTATGTTTGTATATTAACAATGTGAAATGTCCTTGAGTGTCTTGAAAGCGTGTCTTATTCTTAGGTCTGTTGTTATGTCTCACATCAGCATGTTTTACTATGGTCCCAGTTGGACCTCTCTGGGTCTGGTTTAATCTCCCTGACCTTTGGAGGTTGTGGATGGAAAGATCCAGAAGATCATATTATATAACTAAAGTGAGCTAATGTTCTGTAAAGTCAACCACATCCAACTGCTCAGGTGACTCTCATGTGTCTGAATTAACAGCTATTTGTTTTACTTGTACAAAGCAAAGCTTGTACAAAGACTACCCAGTTGTACAAAGACTATCTCATGAATACAATATGCCAACACAGAGAAGCTCCTGGGTTTGTCCTTTGTTTACATAATCCTTAGTGCTTTAATCAAAGAACATGTAGAAGAGATCTCACACCACCAATGGCTTTTTAAACCTTATTTTGAGGCAAAGTTACTACACTTTTTCAGGTTTATTAAATCTTATTTGATTTGTGATTGTATGCTGTTAGTATGTCCCTGTGACCTTTAAAAGTGCATTTATGGAGTTATCATTCAATTAGATACGGCCTTTCTAAACATCCCAGTGGGATTCCTCTGGGTACTGTAGTTTTTCTTACCTCCAAAGACACAGGATAAGATTACATGGAAGAAAACATTTTCCATAGATAGTTTTTTCTTTGCTGCAAATGTAATCAGCGCTAAAACCAGGGTCCTACCGTAGATTATAAAAACAAAAAAATATAATTCCAAATTAAATAAAAAAAAAAATATATATATATATATACATTCTCAATGCACAAGACCAAACATTTAAGCAATCATTCAAGATTTTAGATTGTACACAGTAGTAAAATTACACGGCAGAATATTTGTCACACCGATGTTTTTCTGTTAACCTGATTGAATCAGTGTTACTGCCATAGACTGGACCCACAGACATTAAAGGAAACAGAAACTGGGTCATTTTATTGTCCATGGGGCAAGGTGTTGTGTCTTACATAAAGACTTCATATCCACCCAATATTTGCGCTCATTCAGAGCATACTGAATTGAACTGTGGGGTTTCTTACATGCAGTGCGTTAAAGCGAATAGACCAATACAAAGAAAATGTAAAAATGTTTGACGTTACAATGACCATGAGTCCAATGATGTCTGAGTGGTGTTTGCAGACGAGAGGGAGAGAGAGAGAAAGAGAGAGCGAGAGAGAGATGTGTACAGTATACACCTTGGTACACATATCAAGTGTGTGTGAAAAACTATCTCAGCTACCTGCCTCGGTCTGCAGTCTTTGGACGGAAACAGTCCAGTCCATTATTGTCGATGCTTGATCATTTGCGAATCGCACACCAACTGTAAATCTAACACACCCATTATTAATATCAGGGTTTCCACAAATGAATAGCCTCGCGAGACTATTCTGATCTATTCTGATCTTGCAAGCTTCAGTTTAATTTAATTTAATTTTGAATGTGTCTGAGTAGCAACTGAACTTTCCAATCAGCGTCGTGTTTATAGCTATACGGGTGTGGTGTAGGTGTGCCGACCATGGTGCCGACAATGAAAACGACCAGATGGTTCATCCAATTAACTGCCAAGTATTTTTTTGAAAGTACAGCCATTCACAAACAGTTTCAATGTACGGCTCCCCAGATGGACTTTAGTTTTCTTTAACTTTCATTTTGATGTCCGTGTAAAAGGGATAGGCAGAATGACAAAAATAAAAAACACAATATTAATGCGATAATATTTGACATAGGTACACACAAGTAAACAATACATAGTTAAATTAGGTTTTGTAAGGGGTCAGGGGTCTGGTAGCCTTGCGATACCATCCTGATCTCGCAAGCTTCAGTTTAATTTCGCCGTGAGAATCAGTCTGGAAAGCCTTGGAATCATTTTGAATG
>JAODUK010014285.1:0-27963 GCA_027564635.1 Typhlichthys eigenmanni | reverse complement strand
GGATTTTTCTTTATTTAAGGTGGACAGATGTCAACATATTTAAATCTCTCTCTCTCTCTCTCTCTCTCTCTCTCTCTATATATATATATATATATATATATATATATATATATATACACAATAAATCCATAGTGAGTTTGATATAAAGGCCTAAGTGTCAGGTGCCCCCACAGACATGCATGCTGTATGAAAAATGTATGATATTCAAACTGTATATATCAACAGAAAGAAGCATTTATCTTGTCTGTGAAAAGATCATTGCCTTGCAGTCTTGTATACATATACAGTGTATTTCATTGGTTTGCAAACATCTTAAAGCAATGTTCTTACTCTGTTCTTTACAGGAGGAAAACACTATGCTATCAGTTTTATTTAGCCGTTATAAGGTTGTGTTTCCAATTGTTTTAACAGCTATGCAACCATTACTGACGTCACTGCTTGAAGGGGGCTGCCTGTTGGCTGGGAACAGCTCTGCAGCCTGAGAAAACCAAAAGAAAAACAAGTATTTTGCTATAAGGCCTTTTATGCAGCCAAGCGAGTAATGGAGTTTTTTGATGTAAATTGTAATCTGATTAATGAAGCAGGTTGTTCTGCAGAACACTGTACAGTATATGCTCTTGAAACATAACAGTAAAATGTCCAACATGATTGCTTATTCTAGATCCTGGTGATTTTACAGGTGAGTTATTTGAATGAATGTTTGTCCAAACCACATTGTAAAAGCACATTGTTGTCTGCTAACAGAAACTGGCCTGGCTTTCCGTTTTTCACCAAGCTACTTTGCTGTGGAACTATTGGAGCAGATGAACCTGCCTAAAAGCTTTTCATTGTTTATCTGCTTTAATCTACATCAGTCCTCTCCTAATCCAATGGCAAATGCCGGCCAGACAGATGTTAGGCCTGGGAGATGGCATTGGGTTTATGTGGATGTTTACTCGTTTCATTCTATATTCAGAACCACGCCGTCGAGAGCGTTTGAATTAGAGGACATCGAGGGAATGGAATTGAGGACTAAGCCTCTCCATATTTACGGATCCATTTGTTTACATGACTACTACTGCACAGCTAGATTGCACACTAGAGTCAATATGCAGCACTGGACTACCAATTGGCACATGGCTGTGTTTTCCCTGTCATCCTCCAGTGGTGTGGTTGAGATTTGGAATGGGTCCAATATCCATTTCTGTTGTAGCACTAAAATGGCTCTCAAAGTTGGATACAACACATTATTATGATAAGAATGGTCATTATACACAGTCCTAAAATGCTTTAGTTGAAATTTGGCTAAAACAACTACATTGTTTTATTATTCACATTCATTCCTCTGGTAATGATTTTCTTTATGTTTTGGCTCAGTCTGGCTCAATGAATATCAATGAGACACTAAAGTGCAGGCTATTTCTCTTCTGTCGTTTTGTTCCATTCAAAGTATACATATATTTGACATATCTGGCAAAATGTCAAATACCATCTGGTAAAGGTGCTTTGAATATGGCACAGAAACCCTAACGTTGATATGTGAACCCTTGACGTGATTCTAAATGTCAAGACTTGACATTATTCAGATGGAAGCGATCAATATGTGATGTCTGTCTAAATACTTCACTTTGAAAGACAAAAGAAGGTAGTTTATGACCTAGTTTGTTACCCAGGCTTGCCTCTTCCACCTCTTTTTTACCCTATCCTCGTAGTCTTTTGCTATGAGGATTTGCTTTAGATTATATAATCACCTGACATGCTTGAGTATCAATTTTAAATAGGCCTACTTGCCCTTTCACATCAAGTGCAATACTAGTGCAATCTTTATTGGAGCAATTTGGTATAAGAAGGCATACAAGCCTACATATCATATGGTGAACCACAACATTTGACATGAGTTCTTAGAAATGTGTCCTCTGTATTCTCAGATAGGGAGGCAAACATCTCGAGGACATTGTCATCCTGAAATTCTGCCTGAAGCGCCCCAGTAACGTTTCAGCTTCTCCTGAACCAGATAGTGGCACAGCCACCCTTTCTTTTCTTGTTTAGCAACACGTGTACTAGTCATCGTTGATGATTATTGACCGACAGAAGGACAGAATAAATGATTTAGTTGATCAGTCCATCTTTGTCTTTTCTTTTTTATTGGCAGCTTGAAACTTTCTTGGAAATATGGCTGAAGCCTCTATATTTGGCCTTTTCCCCCACTTTTTGTGTTAAAATGGCTGCCACTTGTTTATATCAAATCTAATTTGTTGATATAAATACTGCCAGGTTTGCCGTCGCAACTTCTCTAATTTTCTGAAATACCATGTACATGGTGAGAACCCCCACAGTGTGTGTTGGAACCCCACATGTGCTGATATTCATGAAAAAAAAGGTTGCACTTGATGAGTGCAATTATGGCCCTGAAGGCAAAACAGAAAAAGAGGGTTCACACAGTATACCAGCAGTGTTTACTTTTTTACTTGCTATTTACTTTCTGGTTAAATAACTGTACACCAATTAGATTCTAGACCTTGATAAATACAATTTAGATAGTTCATAAAGTGTTATATTAGGGAAGCCATTTTGGTCACTAACAGAAAACTTGTAAAGGAAACTACATCAAAAATACCATTACCTTTTGATGTCATGATAATTATCACATCTACAGCACGTCAACCTTGATGGAAAAGCTATATCCCCTCTCTGAGAAACCTTCTGTCTGTTTACATCCAGTTACCACATTATATTCATTAAAAAGTCGTGAAAATCAGAGTTGTACAGGATCACAGTAATAATGACCCTGAAGGCATGAGCAGAGCAATTAAAGTAAAGTCCAGGGGAGAGATGAGAACTATTATCAGCCACAGAGGACTCTCCCTCTTCCCTCAATCTCTCTGTGTCTCTCTGCTGAGGCCTGAAGAGGCGTACGTGCAGGGAAACGTCGCTGAAATGCACTAATTACAAAAACCGGGAGGGGAGAGGTGGGGGGGGGGGGACAGAGATCCCCTGTGTTTCGCAGACATTTCCTCTCCAATTTAACATGTTGCGTCAGTAATGTTTTTCATTTTTAAGGGGGTTCTTGCATTCAAATGATTCTATTTTAGATGAAATTGTGACACAAGGAGGTTTGATGACTGGACCCACCAATCTTATTGCAGCGGGGGGAAACTTGCCTCAGATATGACGATACAATTGGCTGAACATCATTTCAATGTATTGTGATAAGGAGTTAGCTACATTATACATTGTTGTGGTTTTCCATCAATATTGAGTGTTTCGTCAAATCCCTTCTTACTGTGAAAAGATGACATGTGACAAGCAGAAAGAAGATACTGTAGATAAAGGTATGACTTCACAATGCACATTACAATTTACAGTATATTACAATTTAGTAATTTATCCAAAGCAATTTATAAGTATTAGGAGCAGGTTGAAGTTCAAGGACACGAACAAGAAATTCAACCATCTCAGGGATTGGACACAACACCCCGCGTCATGCTTTTTCATAGTATATTGTCATTTAGTTAAAAAAATATGAGAAACCGTCATATTTGAGCTGGGCATAGCTCTAGCCTTCTGCCTGAAAGTTTCTACATTGTAACTTTGCATTCCAGCCGAAGCTGTGCTTTCAGCTGGAAGTATCGCCTTGACATCCAACGGCAGTGTTGCGGCGGTCTCGCAGGTCAGTCTGGTTAGTTCAGAAAGCCGCGGAGACTAATCCTAAATTGGTTGTATGAAAAAGGTTACTGCAACAGAGTCAACCATCAGCATTATTGAAAATGTCACTGATGCAATGAGGATAGGTGTGTGTGCGCGCGTGCGCGTGTCAGCGTGTGTTTGCTTATGAGCAACTTGTAGTGGCAGTAGAGGGGAGCTAGCGTGCCCTGGCTTTAAAGTCACATTTAATTGCCATATTCCCCCAAGTAAATAAAAAGGTGACATTTTCTCTTTGGTGGCTGGACTGGAATGCTAAAAAATGGTGGACCGGGGTCCCTGAAATGTCAAGGAGGAATAATTTCCACCACATACTCTGCCAGCTTAGATACCTTGCCCCAGAAAGGTCATATGCACGTTTGACTTATTTTATGTCAACATTTGCCTGAGAATCAATGGCAGCTTTGCGTGATTAAAGATAAGTAGGCCACCACAGTTTTCTGCTGGGTTCAGCAGAGTCCTCCTGCCTGAATTCACATTATATCATGCTGTCTAATATCTGCTGTATACCTCCTTGTGTCATGCTTGCTTGGGTGTCTCATGCACACACATACTGTATAGAAACATAGAAGGCACCCTAAAGACCCTCTGGCACAATAAATAACTTTAAGCACCCTGAAAAACAAATGGATAAAAGTGTGCCTTTGACATACAAAAAATGGCAATTTCCCTCTAAGAGCCTCTCTAGAAAAATATAATCCTGAGAGAGGCTTTACTGACAAGGACAGACATCATTGACTAAATCCATGGTATTTATCATCTGGCATAGCTCTATGGACGGCTTTAAGTCAATACACTGTGAATTACCTGCTCTAAAACTGAAAACACGTTCATGTAACTACTCAGCCATTCTGGGCCACAGCGTATGAATAGCAGTGTCTTTGTCCTTTGGCATAAACTCAATTGAAGCTGATTTTAGACCTGTTCCCAATTCTAAGATCTAAGGTCTCCCAAGATATTGTCTCTTTGATTGCACTATATATTTGGAACACTTTGTCTCAGCAGTCTCATTTAATACTTTGTTCTATACATTGTTTTTACATAAAATATATGCTAATCAGGTCTTGACATGTTAATTGAATAGTTTTTTCCGATGCTTAGATTAGGTCCATAAATTACATTTATTTGAAACAGAATGTATGTATGACACATGCAGTTTTGGATAATGCTCAAATTGGGGTCTTTCTGAACCTTTGATGTCAACAGTAAAGAGAAATATAAATGGATGTTAATCTATGTGGGTTACGATGTACTTATTCTGTAATACATGCAACACATTGAGACATTCAATCCCATTCAAATACAAGAGGGTTTAGCATCAAAGCAGCCCAGTGTCCTCACAATGCGAAGGACTGCAAGGAAATTTAGACTTCAACGCGAAGGCTTTCACACTGTCTCAAGGAAATATGTAGAGGCAGATTTAAAACAAAATAACCACCGCTGATAGAAACATCAAATGAATAAGCAAACGATTCAAATGCTAAACTAAAGAAAGATTCAAATGAAAAAATGAAGCATTATATTGTAGCATTTAGTGTTTCTCTCAGCAATTTATACTGTAGCTGAGCCGTTCATCGCACGGAAAACATCCACAGTGTATATACTATATATAGGCAACAGAACTTATGGCTGAGTCAAAACTCCACTAGTGCTTCAGGGCAATGCAAACAACCCAATTAGAAATGACTTTGCTGCATTCCCTGAAATTGAAAAGCAATAAACAATTTTGGCGATAGACAGCCCCCGAAATTAGAAACACACACTAGAGATCTATTATCTCAGCTCCCAATTAACAAACAAGGGCTTGATTAACAAACAAATGTCTTAACGAGCTGTGATTGTTTAATGATGGGGTGCATTAGACAGGCAATTAATGGACTGATGACTTATTTCAAACTGAAGGCTCTCAATGATGTCTTATCAACAGACCTGCCAATAATAATACTTCTAACAGGTGTGAGTTTTTCTGTATTTGTTATACTTTCTTTACAACTTAAAACATAATTCCATAAATGTTATTAGTTAATAGTTAGTTTAAGTTGGACCATCGGGACACATGACCGTGCCAAGGGTCTGATTACCAGTAGGCCTTTTAAGAGAGCCCGACTGTAAGTGTCCAACTTGTATTTTCCATTAAGCTATTTTTTTATATATAATAAACACTTTTCACATTAATTACATTCACAGAACAGATTATTTGATCCACATACAGTTGGACTTTGATTTATTAACATTTCGTTGTCAATGTCAGTGTTCTGACAGAATGCTTTTAATTATGCTAACTAGCTTACGGCTGATTCAGCTACTATTGACAAATGTACTTATTGTAAGTAATTTACATTTTTGTCACTTAGCTTTTATCTGCGTGTCTGCTGAATGACAAAAATTTAAATATATATACTCTTGCTCTCAACATGCAAATGAGGCGCTGCCTGTACGGTTCAGTGGAGTTCATCTATCACGATTGTAGTTGTCTTTGACGTCACATCATGTTGTTTTTGATTATGTTTTTACTAAATTGTAATGGAACATTATTTGCAGGGGTTTGCAATTATTTGCTATTGAAAGCAAAATATGGTCAATATTGGTTTTAATGTACACTTTTTAAAGGTTACTCCTCAATTGTCTTCCTACAGGTAAGTGCACATGTGTTTGTGGCTATACTCTATAGGGGACTGGTAGAGAAGGATGTGAGCCTATGAGCACATTAGTGGGAGGGGTGGAGAGAAATGCAAGACTACACAGCACTTCCCCGTGTTTCAAACCAAAACCGTATTCTTTTCAAACACTGGTTTCAACCACAAGGATAATTCCAGGCAATAAATAGCCTAATAGTGTAATGTTAAAAATGCATTATGTTCCATTACGTTACTGTGTGTGCTATTGGCTTGATCTATAATGCATTTTCTCTATCAATTACAAGTAAAAACAACATTGTCAAGATAATGTGAATCCTGTCATTCCGGAAGTGACAATATGTCAAATGTAGAAGGAACAGGGTGGGAAAAAACATGGCATATTGTAGGTTTCAGGAGTTATAGCTTGCTGCTCCGTTGGCTTCAATTCATCATGTTTGTGACAACTGGAGGATGATGTTTTTAATTGCTACAACCTTCAGTGGTACTAGAGCTTAGCCCTTAGGGACCATTGTGTGTATGTACTGTACGTGTGTGCACGTACTCACGCGCACGTCAATTTGCATACGCGTTAGTCCATGAGTGTGAGCGGTGCTCCACGCCGTGCGCACACGCTAGTGCGGCAACACTACTGCAATCAGCGTAATTGCAGAAAAAAGTGTGTGGCGGGCCCCCAAACAGCACATCAGTGGAGCAGTCTAACGTGATATTGCAATGTTTCATTAGTAGCTACACATAGAGAACCTCAATCTCACAGCTCTGTGATAACCACTGCTCCTACGTCAAGATCAACGCCTTGAGTGACCTTCCAAAGTTCAGAGGTTATCCCTAGACCATGCTAGCTTACGTCCTGGGTTACTAATTACATATTGAACTATACAGTATGTTTGGATGTTGATTACTGAGAGACATATGTTTCACTCTGCAGGAAGATAAAGGGTCCCTATAGGTTTAAGCGTATTTGTATTTTACACTATACTATCACTACATCTTTAAAATATTTAGGCCATGTTTACGGTGCTTGACAACGGATTATTGGCTAAAGATTTGTCTGGCCCTATTACTGTACCTGTACTGTAGGCTAAACCAAATCACATACAGACTACCTTGATTTACAGCAACCATCTTAAAATGCTTTAAAGCAACTGATAGAATAATATAATTTATTTTCTGGTATACTAAGCAAATACAGAGTGTTTTTACAATGAATTTTCATTATATATTGGCAGGGATTGGGGACGCTTTAGCTGTTAATTCCAGAAACATATTTATCGCAATATGGTATGAAATAATTGTTTAAATACATTCTGGTGTGTGTAGGGTATTATGCAGTGTTCAATTCTGCCTTCCCATCTGCTGTAGGGACTTTGAATGCTCCGATAAATTTCAAAACATTGCCAAGTAATGTTGACTGTGATGCGAAGGAGAATGAATGCAGGGAATATGTACTGAGTGGGCATGTACATCATGCATTTTTAAATAAGGGAGATGGTACCTGCTAGACACTTTGTTCTATGTCTCCTGCAGCTCACAGCTACCCTCTCCAGACATATTAGGGCCCCATACTAACGAAGCTCTTCTCTATCCTTGGAGCCCTGTAAATACATGGGTTCTCACACCTCATAGAGTACATACACACACACACAATGGCCTCTTTGCTAATGAACCAAACCTCAAATGCATTTGCATCTTTCTAAATTAGCTTGATTATTTCAGGGTAATTAGCATAAGCGTATGGAAATTAAATTGGCTATAGTGGTGTGGCAGCTTCAAAGTGTTTTTCCGTGAGATGTGTGGATAATAGGCTGCATTCACTGATTTTATTTTACAAGATATATGTGTGAATCATGTGCGCTGTAAAAGCTTTAAGTGGTTTGTAACCCTAATGAATGTACATTTAATCCTACAGCAGTACATTTTCAATGCAAGCTCCATGCATCGTACTGTTTAACATTAGCACACTTCTCAAAGGATTTAAAGCAGTTGCAAACCTAACACAAGATACAATATGTTTCAAATTTGCTGACCATGCAGATTTAACAATGATTCTAGTAGTATAAAAGTATTATTTTCCAGGATTACGTGATGACGCTTGAATGATCACTGCTCTTATGAGGTTTAGGTTAAAGCCAGTGACACAAAATCTGCCGGTCTCAAACCACTTACAGTAAATGCAGAGAAGACATATATGGATAGGCTTAATGGAAAATGTGAATGACCACCCCTCAAACAATGCACCCATGTTCTATAATATAGTCTCACACACACACACACACACACACACGCACACACACAAATAAACCAGCCATATTAATTAACACATTCAAAGCCCTCTCTCTGATTCTAACCCCCGACCACCACAGCAGAAACCTGTTAACCCTAATGTTCACCACAGGCAGCAGGCAAATGTCTTCATACATTTCCTTGGATTACTATGATCACAATTATAATTATTAAGCGGTCAGCTACGATGTTACACCAAGAAGTTCCTCTGGGCATCGTTTGGCCAAGATGCATTCACTTAACACGGAAGGTGTTGAATTTCCAGTGATGTTCCAGTTATGTGTGGCGACCCCTAACCGCTACACTGCCTTGGCTTTGACTGCAACAAATGATACTAAGGCCATCCCTGTAAACTATGTCTACAGGCTATGATCCCTGCCACAACACACAGGGTCTCCTGGCCGCTCTCTGCTAGGCTTTGACCAGACTGACACTGTTAATACATTACAGTGCAGTAATACATTACAGTGGAACATTACAGTTGTTTTAGGTAAATCTGTATTCCACACATAAATAGTATACTGTATACCCATATCTGAACAGTACAGTAGCTGTTGCTTTCAAAAGCAACAGTATGCCTTGCTCACTGACTCAGGAGTGCATGCACACAATCAGGCACGCCTGCACACAGATAGCACACTGATATACGATCCCCTCCAGAGCTATACATCGGGCTAATGATAACATTTATGAGCCTAATGCTTTTTCACAGAGGAGTGCCATAGGTTATTGATGAGTCTCACAGTGTACCATTATTTATAAATTAAAAGCAGAGAAGCATATGATGGCCTGGTCCTTTGAACTATATATATATATATATATATATATATATATATATATATATATATATACACACAGTATATATCAAAATCCTTGGCTGGTCTGTCAATGTATACTATATACAGTACATTATTTTGTTTCCATTGGTTTTTCTGCTGTCATAAATATTATACTATAATACAGTATAGTGAATGTGTGGTGAGCAAAACTGAACAATGAATCTAGAAAAATATATATTTGCCCAGGTAGAACTTTAAAACTATTAAATGTCTTGAATTTTACAATAAAGATAATACATGGTATAGTTATTTATTATAGTGTGAAATACTAAAATATAGAAGCAAGGTATATATTTATTATTTGTATGATTTTAATGTCACATTGTCTATAGTTATAATAGTTCCATAGTGCAGGACAATAACCAACCGTGAAGTAAAATATATCAGATTTACAGTACTTTCCTGTCTCTTTACATGTACGGTAACTTTTATTTGGTGTACAGGAGGAAATGGAAAAAATCTCAGAGTGGCAAATATTTGAAGACTGAGAAATCTGATTTACAACTTCTATTTCTCCTGTCTGTGGAAAATAAATTTACAGCTTCTTTTATATACTTCTGACTGTAAAAGCAGCTTTGTTGAGGGAATGGTATTTGAGCATCACAGAGAAAACAAGCTAATCTAATCATAAAGCTCATTCACTGTTGGAAAGATAAGTGTATTATATATTATATCTTTAAAGCCTCATTCTATCTAGCTTGTGACCTGAGAAAATTAAATTATCAGCACCGAAGTCAATGCTAATTGACAAAAAGAGGGATTTTATTTCTATGTATTGCACGTCAGCACCGGCCACACAGAACATCAAAGGCTTAATCAGACTGCCTACTTCTTAATTCACTTTGACAGATGTGTAAGAAACGAATAGTGAACAATGAACACAGAATAAAAAGAAAAGACTAAACAGAAAAGTCATGTGGACAATACAGTGAGACATACAGTATATGGAACTTTACATCAGACTGAATAGAGTTTTAATAAGGTTTGCATTCTTTTCACACTTGCTCAAGTAGTTCCAGATGAAACATACTAATGCTAACCTTGGACCTCATACGTGTATAATGGGAACAGTATAGCAGATGTGTGAGAAAAATAATTAACTGACGGATATGTACAGCATAAATATGACAGATGCATATAGCAAACTGACAAGTGTTAAACAAATTGTGTTTTATTAAACTGTAGTTTAATTAAATGTGACATTTTCTTAGAGGTCTTAATGAGTGCTTATGAACCTAATGTTTTGTGTCACCGAAACAGGTTGTACTAGTGTGGTTTAAAGTAATAGGTAAATACAGACGTTTGAACACTTTTCTTTTTTGTATATATTCTAAGAAGACATTTATATCAGTCAAATTGAATATGCCGTTTTCATTATACTATTATGTTTTAATTAAAAGGCGGTTAAGAAATGGATGTTGGTATTGAGGTGTGTTCTTTGTTTTCCGCAGGTCTGGCCATGTGTGTATGTGTGGTGTGTGTTGTGTGTGAGGCCCATGAAGCATTTATTTTTGTGTGAGATGCCTGTCTTATATGACAGCTATAGTGCAGAAAGTCATATAGAACCACTTTACGTGTTTGTGGTACATTTGTCCTGACTGCCTGACCTCATCCCACTGTGTAGTATTAAGCCAAGACAGCATCATGCACACTTAATGCAAGTCAGTTTATATATTGAAATTAATATGATAGTGTCTAATGCTAACGTAAGTAACCAAATTTGCAACAGCTATAGTGAACTAAGGCCTCCAATCATACGCTTCAAACGCAATGTGCCTCTTTTCCGTAGAGCTAAACAAAATGAAAGTGGGAGAAAACCGGGCCTTCTTGGTCTAATTGCTCTCAGCAGGAAGTAAACAGTTATTAACATCTGACAAGAAGCAGGCAGGGATTTCAGAGGCTTGGGGGAGGGGCCAATGGAGGCAAATGAGGAATGAGGGAGGGAAAAAGAGAGCAAAACACGAGAAGGGAAGAAGACCACATTGCTTTCTTAGTTAGTTCCACTTTATTCTCACTTTTAAACAACTTAGTATTGTCTTCTCTTTTTTTCCTTATCCTCCTTCCACAGTTCCCTTTCTTAAAGGAGTTACTCATATTGTCATCCTGTTCTCTCTCTCTCTCTCTCTCTCTCTCTCTCTCTCTCTCTCTCTCTCTCTCTCTCTCACTAACTCACTCACACACATTTCTCTCTGAATAATTTACAGCAACAGGGGAGAGTGGAAGTGCGTTTATTTTGAATGTGTTTGTGCTTTAAACAGAATGCCTAATGATTGCCGATGGGAGAGAGACTGCATTAATCCCATTTATGTGGGAGACCTTTTAGATGTACTGACATCCATGGCAGACAGGCAGGGCTCGTGCAGTGCGTATGTGTGTGTGTGTGTGTGTGTATGTGTGTGTGGGGATGCTCTTTCAACACACACATGAACGATCCCCCAACACATCTATGCAAAACACCCCCATATCACCCCTTCTACTTCTGTGTGTGTGTGTGTGAGAGAGACAGTGAGAGACAGAGGATCAAAACACCAACTCTCTGCATATACCTCCCCCTCGATCAAGGCCAGGGCTTTGGGGCATCCCCATGCCAGCTACAGTTGATTGAAAAGCATCCTTATGAAATTCATACGTCTGTGTTCTTCATATTATTTCTCCCTCTCCACTGCTGGATAGAAAGCTTTGAAAATCCTCGTATTTAAAAGGGCGCCAAAAGAAGCTCATGAAAACAATGCAGATTTACAATAGCCCTCCCCTGATGCAGTGTTTTCCACTAGACCTGTTTGCCAGCTATACTCATCTCAGGAACTCTATGAGCCAACTCGGTAACCTGCGGTGTCAGTAGTTTTAAGAGTGGGTCAACCTCCCACCCTCCCACACCACCACTACCAAGTTCCAAGGGGTTCTGGGATGTTTTTATTTATTTATATAGTTATTTTTATACAATCTTTTTTAATATATTTGTATTGAGCAGGTTGACAGGTATTATTTACAGGTATTGTACAGTATTGTTATTCAGCTCTAATTTCTTGTGTATGTAGTATATTACATTAAACATTATACTACATACAGTACAATATTGAATACAAAGCTACACATTTCATGCAAATACAAAAATAAAAACCCATAAACCATAAACTCACATTTACTAAAATATACCAAACTCTTTCAATGTCAAGTTTTCCCTGCTGAAGGTCTATAAATGTCCAAGTGCACAATTAGATTTAGTCTCATTTAGTGTTTGCCTGTGATGGCATTCGATGCATTTCTGAACATATGGCAGCATTGCTCTGCAGGTCAGCATGTGGAAGCACAAAATTGAGAATTAGTCTAAATTCAGATAGAAAAAAAAGGAATAAATTAAATATACACCACTCTCAGTTCTTGTCTCCAACCTCCTCTCCCCTATTCTCCATCCATCTGTCGTTTCCCGTCGATGCTGGGAAAGTGTAAAAAGGGACGGAGGGGGAAAAATCTAAACATCTGACATGACTTAAAGCGACGTGCTGCTTCTGACACTTTATGTGCGCGCTTATGTAGGTGTGCTTTTATGTCTGTGCAAATGTTGGACATAATTGAACACTATTTGAAAGTACTTCCCAGATATTTGTTTGTGTGTTTGTGCATCTATAGTATTCAGATTTCAGAGCGGAGGTCTAAGAGGGGTGGCATGCATTTCCTATGTACGTAGGATGCATGCCTGTTTTAAAACCTCTACGACTATTATGGGTATAGTTTTAACTGATTGTTACTCTGCCTTCTGCCTTGAGACAAAGCCCACAAGTTTGGTTCACCTTATGATAATACATGCCAGTACATTATGCTGAATAAGTCAGTCTGTAGCAGATGCTTTTATTCATCCATCCATCCTCATCTGCTTATCCGGAGTTGGGTCGTGGGAGCAGCAGCTCCAGCGTACCACCTCAACTGGCTCCTTTCGACGCAAAGGAGCAGCGGCTCCACTCCGAGTTCCTCTCGGATAGCCACCCTCCGGATGCCAGCCACCCTCCTGAGAAAACCCATTTCGGAAGCTTGTACCCGTGATCTAATTCTTTCGGTCATGACCCACCCTTTATGACCATAAGTGAGGGTAGGAACGAAAATATGCCCGGTAGATCGACAGCTTTGCCTTCTGGCTCAGCTCTCTTCGTCACAACTGTTTGGTAAAGGGATTGTAATATCGCTCCTGCTGCTCTGTTTCTCCAGATAATCTCCCGCTCCAATGTCCCCTCACTCGAGAAAGAGACCACGATGTACATGAACTCCTTCATTTGGGGTAAGGACTCATTCATACTCATTTAGCAGTGCTAATCGTCATCCCAGCCACTTCACACTCAGTATTGGAGGTCACAGTCTGATGATGCCATCAGGACCACATCATCTGCAAAAAGCAGCGATAAAATCCCCAGGCCACCGAACCTCAACCCCTCCCCACAACAACTACGCCTCAACATCCTATCCATGAATATCACAAACAGGGTTGGTGACAAAGCGAAGCCCTGGTGGAGACCAACCCCCACCTGAAACGAGTCTGACTTACTGGCGATAGTCCGTACACAGCTCTTACTTTAGACCAGTGTTTCCCAACCCTGGTCCTCGGGGAACACTGTCCTGCATGTTTTAGATGTCTCCCTGCTCCAATACAGCTGACTCAAATGAATGGCTCATTATCAGGATTTTAACTAGCCATTCATTTTGGTTGGGAAACACTGCTTTAGACATACATGGATTGGATTGCCCTTAAAAAGACTCCCTCCTCCCATACTCCCGCAGCACCTCCCACAGTATGTCCCGAGGGACCCGGTCATACGCCTTCTCTAGATCCACAAAACACATGTAGACTGGAAGGGCATACTCCCAGGCCCCCTCCAGGATCCTTGCAAGAGTAAAGAGCTGGTACGTTGTTCCACAACCAGGTTGGAAACCGCATTGTTCTTCTTCAATCTGAGGTTTGACTATTGGCCGAATCCTCCTTTCCAGCATTTTAGAGTAGACATTACCAGGGAGGCTGAGAAGTGTGATACCCCTATAATTGGCACACAATCTCTGGTCCCCCTTTTTGAACAGGGGAACCACCACCCAGTCTCTTTGGGCACTGTCCCAGACTTCCACACAATGTTAAAGAGGCGTGTCATCCAAGACATCCTCTCCACACCCAGAACTTTTAGAATTTCCGGATGGATCTCATCAATATCCTGGACTTTGCCACTGCGGAGTTGTTTGACTACCTCAGTGACTTCCACCAGGGTAAATGACAGTAATCCCCCATCAGCCTCCAACTCTCCCTCTATTATAGAGGGCATGTTAGTTGGATTCAGGAGTTCCTCAAAGTGCTCCTTCCACCGCCTAATTACCTCCTCAGTTGAGGTCAACAACGTCCCATCCTTACTGTACAGCTCCCTGTTTCACCCTCTTGCGGACGGTTGTCCAGAAACACCTTGGTGCAGACCAAAAGCCCATGTCTTCTCCGAACTTCTCCCACACCCACTGTTTTGCCTCTTTCAAGGCAGAGACTGCAGCCCTTTAGGTCTCTGGGACACCTCATACTTCAGTCGGACGGCTTTCCTGACCACCGGTGTCCACCACAATGTTTGGGGGTTACCACCCCTTGAGACCACAGCTCTCCACCGTAGCTTCAGCAATGGAAGCTTTGAACATTGCCCACTCAGGTTCAATGTCCCCAACCTCCACAGGGATGCCAGAGAAGCTTATAAGCATCTTTATTATCGAACATGGTGTTTGTTATAGACAGTCCATGACTCGCACAGAAGTGTAACAGCAAATGCCAGCTCAGGTTAAGATCAGGGATACTTCTCCAGGTCTACTTTAATCCAATGAAAGTGTTATTGAGTTGATGCGTGCTAGGCCTCTCAGGGATGTTTAATCTATCATATCCTCTCCATACAGGTTAAACATACTGTATTGCATACATACAGTACATACTTGGTGTTTGAATGGCTCATATGGAATGCATTGTCATCCTCAGTCATAGGCTAGTGGAAGATAATAGTGACTGATAAACTTATGACTTAGTTTTTTTCTCCTTAGAAATGCAAAGAGGCAATGGAGGACTTTTTTCAGCTTTCTTATATTCCTTTTATTTTTTGGGATAAAACATTTTCACTCTAAATTTGCTTAGCTTTTTACAAATGTTCTTAGATTTCAGACAGGAAAATGAGCTGAGACAACCTGAATTGCTTCTTAAGTGCATGTGAACATTATTTAAATGCAGCCCTTTCATTAAACCTGAACGTTGATCCTTATGTGAGAAAGCAAACAACTTTATGTCCATTTTATTTATTTTTTGTACTTGAAATCCACTTTTTTCATATGCTGAACATTTAAATTACAGACATGCATATCATATGTTCTCTTATGTCTGACCCCCTACAATACCTATTCAGATAGCCTGTAGTTTATAAAGCTGTTATTTAAAATAGCTCAGATGGGCTTGTGTGAGGGGGTGTATGTCGATGTACAGTGTGTGTGTGTGTGTGTGTGTGTGTGTGTGTGTGTCTCTGTGTGTGTGTGTGTGTGTGTGTGTGTGTGTGTGCGCTAATGCACACACTCTCTGGAATTAACATTATGCTAATCCTGTTCCACGCCTTGACAGTCTTAGTAAGGGGCTACATTAGCATAACTAGCTAGTGCAGGGAACAGCAGGGTGTTTGTATGTGTGTGTGTGTCTGTGTGTGTGTGTTTCAGAGAGGTGTGCATACAGTATAACAGGGATTGAGGCAGTCTGCTTGTAAATGATGGAACAATCTCTCTCTCTCTCTCTCTGAGGTAGGGCTTTGCGCTGTCTGTAGTCTCATTTACACCTAAGAAGGTGTCGGATATGGGACACACATCCACGCAGAAGCTCAGTACGCACCTTGTGGCACCTGCTGAGAAGAAGTGCCTGATGGGTTGATTGTCCACTGAAGAGGAAAGGTGTGCGTTTGAGGCGTGAGCTGGAACGCACGGGTGTGATGTGCTACACAGCGGGCCAATGCCCCTATACGTACAGTACGCTTGACTTGGCTTTCATCCTTCTGGTGAGGGTCTATTTTTAGACAGCAAACGATACAGTTCATATTAAATCTACCTGTACGAAAATATGTGTTTATTTTTTGGGCTCCATTCCCTCAGGTTATGGGAATTGAATTCCACCATCAGTCGGTGGCTCCGGATGGAATGCAGTTTCACTAAGATTGCTAAAAGACTGTGTATAGGGAGTAGGCCTGTGTTAACAATGTCAATGTATAACAATGTATAAAAAAGGTTAAGATAAGCTACAGTATGTCTATTTACAGTACAGGGTTGTAACAGCCAATAATGCAAAAACTGCCAATACTGGAATAACTGCTAATATTGTAATCATTTGTTAAATAGAAGTCAATAATGTAAACTACTGTACATTTAATGAAAGTCTTGAACCAATAATGCATGCCCATACTGTAATAAGTTCTTACATTATTGCTTGGCCTTTGCATTATGTGCTGGTAAATAAATATTTTAAGTGTTATCATCGTAGCTAATATTGTAATAATATAGTTATATCATGGTGTGTTTAAGTTGTACATATATACATATATACATATATATATAGTTGCAAATATATTAGTGTCAGACTTTCATAAGGCTTGCTGTTACTTCTTTCAAATAGCTGCTCAAAAACCTAACCAATCCTGAGCAAATAGTTACTATGTTATTGGTTCCCAAATTAAATTCCGTTATTGTTAAGTTATAACATAATTGACTGTAATTACATTAATAATAAAAGAATATAGCAGGTATTACATTATTGGTAGTTATTACATTATTGACTGCTACAAGGGTTCGTCTGTGTCTGTCTATGTGTTAAAACAGCACAGTAATAACACAGTAGATATCCTTACGCCTGTCTGCTCTACTTGCTCTAACTTGTTTGTTTATAGGAGCCTAATTCCCAGCTGGACACTGTGCTTTGGGGGAAGCAACACACACTCACACGCATGCACGCGCACGCACACACACACGCACGCACACACACACACACGCACACACACGCATGCACGCGCACGCACACACACATGCACACACACGCACACACACACGCACACACACGCACGCACGCACACACACGCATGCACGCACACGCACACACACACGCACGCACATGCACGCACGCACACGAACAAACCTCTAGCTGGTGTTGGCACTATGCCATCCTGTCCAGGCCTGTGCGTGTCTGTGTGAAGGGGGGGTGTGGTGAGGGGTTAGCTGTCTGCCCTTATCAGTGCCAACATGTCTCCTATATGTGTGTCGCTCCAGGGGAACCTCTGTGTGTGTGTGAGAGACAGTGTGTGTTCCGTCTGATTGGCCCGTACCAATGGACTATTCGTTGCCGACGTGGGGGCAATAAAGCTCATTACACTGGTGACCTCAATCCTATTTGAGATGTAATGCACGTCATGTGAATACACACATTGATACATGTAGAATAATGCACTCATGGGAGCCTTGTGTATGTGTGCATTAAATAACATTCATTTTAGCATACATGTTAAAAGCACATTTCATTGTTTTGACATTTTTCCAATTTTCATAATGGACCTATTACTCCCATGTTTCTCTCTTCAGTGTATCAACTCTCACCCATTCAAAACATTTGAGAGAAAAGAGGGAATTATTGCTAATAGTTGATTCTAAGAATATATAACCCTTACATTCATATCACATATTCTTAAGAACCAACATCTACTTAACAAGTTAACCAACCAAGTTGTCCTAAATGTAAAGTAAAACATTGTAACACTTAAAGTCATGTCCAGGAAAGGTAAAATTATATTTTGAGCAGTTGTGAATTGCATGGGACCATACTAGGACCTTACATTTATTATTTTGATGTCCATGTTGAGATCAAAAGGACAGCTAGAAGAACAAATATTTTGTTTAGTTTTGTTCTGAAGTACTTAGCTGACTTCATTATGGAGTCAAGAACTTATTCTTGGCTTTTGATTCACAGCATATAGAGGGGTTTACTTAGACTCTCCAGACTGATTCTCACTGCAAAGTGAAACCATCGTGAGACCACCCTGATTTCGCGATGGTTTCACTTCGCAGTGAGAATCAGTCTGGAGAGCTTGGAAATCAAGGTGATTCAGGCCGGTACACCTCGTGTGTTGCCAATAAGCGTCGTAGTTTAGCTACGGGCGTGGTTTAGGTGTGACGTAGGTGACTTGTAACAACGCTAGTCAAAAATGCGATAATAAAATATAGCATCAGTTTTATTAGAATTTAGTAGAAGAGCAAAGGCTTTTCTGAATGGAAAATATGTTTCCACTCTTCTCCCGACGTTTTTTTATTTGTTTGAAAGTACATGCCCTCTTGAATCAGTTGCAGTGGATGGCTTCCTAGATGGATGTGTCTTGTCTCTTTTCAGGTTAGGGTTTAATGTGGAAAACCTTAATGTTATCCTTTAACAGTATCAACACATTTAGTTTACCATCATGTGAATGCAACGTTTGTACATTGTGTGAAATTTTGTTTGTTGGTGTCGACGCTTCTCAAGAAGTTTCTAAAGTTGGCCTATCCCCTAATCGTGGGAATGAGAGGATCATATTTTTGTGATCTTGTTTGACTCACGCAAGCGTTTTTATAAGAAAGAAGCCTGGCCTCGAGTTTTTAACGAAACTGATTTCAGCCCACCAAAACAAATGCCCTGGTCTTTTACGCCCAGGCCCTGGTAACTCTTCTCCAAGGCCATCTACTGAACTGTATACATCTGTCTCCTGTAGGCCTATGGTGGTAATTGACCTTCTTCTCTACTGTGAAAGGCATTTGCACATAGAACTGACACATTGGTCTTTGTTGGCATTTAATGTGGAAGCAAAGGTTTGTGTATGTGAGAGACAGGGTCTCCTTCTCCCTGCTGCAGGGGTGTCAGCAAGAATAGGAGGCAGCAGTGAGCGCCCGGAGCGGGCTGCCTGGACCAGAGAATACCCATGTCAGTTCACAGAAATGGAATTGCCCGAGAGAATGCTTGTGAAATGAGGGCCCGACCCTACTTTGAACCCCTGCCACTTTGCTCGAAGTCACTGCTTTCTGCTCCTCCTGTCTTCTCTCTTCCCAACCCTCGCGGGTTCCTTTGCTCTGACTCTTGTCCCCATATCTCCGTTTTTGTAGACCAGAGCGTGAGAGAAACAGAACTATCATTGTTTCCTCGTCGCATTGTCCGCGATGTCAAAGATACAGAATCTGCGTTTGTACATCTGCATGTGCCTGTTCGGTCTGTCATTGCTGACAGAAGTAAATGGAACCAGATGATCCGCTATTAATGTGCTTCCACTGCAACAAAATGCAGCATGTGTATACTGTAACACGACTGTCCCCCTAACCATCATCTTATTCTAACAAGGGTCTAATGGTCATTCAAATGTTTGTTTGATCTTCACTGCCTAACAAAGAAGATCTAACCATGCCAGCGCCTAGCTCTGTGTCCTAATTAACTCTCTGTGATGTGGGCTGTAGATCTAACTGATCATCAATTGCTGTGATTCAATGGCATGCAACAAGGAAACTACTTCTTCTATAATACATTGTGGTGTGGCTGTCGGACCTGACGTTCATCAATATTTATTGTTAAGCCATCCATTTACTCCCTTGCATGCTCACTAGTGTGTGTGCGTGTGTGTGTGTGTGTATGTGTGTGGGGGGTATTGATAGAGATGTACTGTTCTTCTTCTTCTTGTTTCTCCATTCAAAACAGTTTGTCAGCTGGTTAAAGAATCATCCGCTAAGCAGCGAGCAGGTGGTTTGTGATGTTGACGTAGACTAGAACAAATTCAAACCAAAGCGATTTATGAGGAACAAAGTATTACGGTGCAAGGGTTAGACATCTAGCTTGAGGAACCAACCCTAGCCTCTACTATTTACAATGCTACAGCTCATTAGTTTCTGGACAGTTGGTGAGCGCCAATTAGTTCTCCTTCAGTTATTATAGTGACAGAGCCTTTTCCAACATACAGTACAGAGCAGTTTGCATCATGCGTCAGTCACCGCGGTGTGAACCCCCACGCCATGACCTCAACCACCTCACCTATGCGTGGCTTGTAGTTAGGACGGCCAATCACCCTTCATGGCAGTAATCAACATTCAGGCGTAGACCAGTTGACCAAGACCAGAGCCTATATGAACATATGGAAACATCTAAGCAGCCTGAGGGCAGTTAAAGACAACCAGCGTTCATTTTCATTCAAATGTGTTAGAATTAACCGCTTGGACTCATAAATGTTTTATTATTGGATGTTATACAATAACCTGAACTGGTCTGAAGTAAGTTGTATCTATTAAAGCAACATTTTTATAACCCCCCCCCCCCCCTTCCCCAAACAATCCTTTCACTGTACTACTAATGACTCCCTGCCATCCCCTTAGCCGCCAGAGATGTCAATTAACAGCTCTGTCTTTCATTTGAATGTTCCTGTTTAATATGCCGCTCCCGTTCTTACATTTTCAAAGCGGGGTTCTCGGCGCAATTAAATGGGCAACGCTCTGCAAGAGGCGTGGGCAAACATGATTGAAGGCAGAGCTTAGGACGACAAACAAGTGCGATCTGAGGGAGATGGAAAGCCGCTCGCTGGGAAATTAATGGAAGGCTGTGTGGTGATCACCACAAGGAGCTAGGGGTGGGCATGTGTGCGTGTGTATGCATGTGTGTGTGTGTGTGCGTGCACATAAGTGAGATAGGTAGAGAGAGATGGACAGTATAGTAATGGCATAAGCCAAATCAAGAAAGCGTTTGTGTGCATTAGAATATGGGGTGCAAATTGATATTTTTGTACCAATATTGGTGTATTTAATCTCTCTGATTTCGGTGAGACATATCCACTGCGCTAATTTGATGAAAATAATAAGAATAAAGATAATTTTCTTTAGAACTGTAAATATAGTACATGGCATTTGGATGTAAAATAGCTTATATAACTGTCCAAAAAAACCGAGGTTCATCTCACTTCTAATAATGTTGGTGATATAGTATGTAACATAAAGGAAACACATGTGGAAACCGACCCAAGTCAACCGATCACATGATATCACATGAACCAGTCAGAAAATTGCGCGAGAGAGATTACAGCAGATGTGTATTGCCCAACCTGTTTTTTTAGGAAAATGTACAGAAAACAATAAAACATACCATGCCCACTGTCTCCACAGAACCCACCAAAACTGATGATGATGATGATGTAAAGGAAGAATGTTGAGCCCTCAGGCCCAAAGTCTCTAATATTTTTGCCTGAAAGTAAATTCAATCTAAATGCAGGATGTTAAAGTAATACTATATGTGCATGAATATTACTAATGGAGTGTAAATTCATATAATTATTCATATATTCATAAGTATGTAATAAACATTGAAAGTGAAGTGGTGTGTGTGTGTATGTGCGTGTGTGTGTGTGTGTGTGTGTGTGCGTGTGTGTGCGTGTGTGCGTGCGTGTGCGTGTGCGTGTGTGTGTGTGTGTGTGTGTGTGCCTGCACCTTCATCTGCCCTTGGCTCATGACCCAATCAGTGTTTAAGGTCCTCCCGCAGAAGCAATGCGATGCACCCTTGTCAGACGATCTGTTTGATAAATGCCATGCGTCCCACTGCTTGGCTAAATATGCGCGGTGAAATGAGCTGAAACACGGGCCTTAATTAAAAAGTGGAGGCCCACAAAGATGTGATTAAAGCAACGCTCTATGGATTATCGCGACTAAAGCGCCTCTGAAGGCATACAGAAAGAGAAGGAGAGACAGAAAAAGGAATCAGTGAGTGATTAATCCGCCACTTTCTCTGCCCCCCCGCCCCCCCACCCCACCCACTCCCTGTCTTAGTTTTCTCCAACAAGGACATATACAGTACAGTACTGATGCCTTTCTATTAACAGAATCACTCACAGGGTCTTGATGCATTGCGTTTCTCACAGTCAATCTATAACTGCTCGTGTCAGTAAGAGAGCAGCACAAACTAATGGAATACATTAACATATAGTCTAAATCATGGAAATGATGAGTTTTTGAGTGGACTTTCATATACAGATACATATACAAATAGGCCTGGGGTGGAATAAGACCCCCTCACTGGTGGTGTGGGACAGAAGATGATTAACAATGTACGATGTTCCTTTCATGAGAGTCAGCATTCAGCCCGTAATGACCTGGCTGCTTTAATGGGCCAGCTTTGTTAAGCAGCCGTAATGATGCTCTTATTAACGGTAATGTTTATTACGGGTGACATCTCTTCTCCGCTGTGCCTATATTTCCTTCTTTCAGAACTCACTAGCCTCTATTTGTATCACCTATATATCTATCCTTTAAAATCTAATGTTGTTTACACAAAATGGATGTAAAATCAATTTAGGCTTGAAGCCATTTAAATGACATTTAATTAAATGATTATACAAATATACGCTTTGCATGATTTAATGCATTCTATGAAGACGTGTTTTACTGTATGTTATAAGAAATTGTTTTCATTGAAAAATAAGTTTACTGAATTTACATGATATATATTTAAATAAATATTGACCTTGGAAAGTTTATATATTAATTAATGAATTCATTTCTTTTTTTTCCGAAGACACAATTTCTTGAAAACATTGGTTAAGGTCACCAAGGTAGGGAAGCATTCACAAAAAGTGTCTGAAAGGCTGATTCAGTAATTCAATTTAATTAGAAAATACATTGTTACAGTGAAAGGAGCAGCCCAAGTAGCCCAGGTATTGAAATTAAAACACAGCTTTCAGGGCTATGTGCCTGAATAGTTAGAACGATGTGTGAAGGATTCTTTACAGCCATAGTTAGAAATAAAGATGTAATATTAAAGTAAAGGGAAGTGAATAGTTCAGGTACATTTGAGTTACTTATTCTTTCTTTCTTTATATATTTATTATTCTTTATTAATCTCTGTTTTGATCAAATAACTTCCGTTCTCTTTTAGGCATCTTTTAATATGATTAGACTACCTTCGGTAATTCAGTTCCCATCATGGTGTAATTACTTGTGTACTTTACAGGTGTCAATTCTCATGAATAAAATCCTATTGCATGGAAAATACAATGGCTGAAAATGCAGGCTTACAATGCCTGTGCATTGAAACGCGCAGGCACGGGCTCTCTGTAGATACTCTTTAGATACTCTGTCTGTAGATACTCTTTTTAACATCAATATGATATGATTATGTATCTGGTATCCATAAGATCCACCACAGCTTTGTTATCTAATCTCTCGTTTATGCCTCAGGACGTACTGTAGGATAAAGACAAGCGAGTGAATGACAGGTGGCTGGAGAATGGTGAAGGGAAGGTAGGATAGGAGTGCTACTCGTCGCTGTTCACTTGCAGCTCAGCTCTTTCCTCTTCTGGAAATGGAGATGGTGGGAAGAACGGAGAGGCACTGAAAAAGTGAAGAGGGGAGAAACATGCGGCCCCGGCAACAGAAGGACACACGAGGCAGATTTGAAGGAGTGAATGAAGAGCACGGAGAGACTGGTGAATGACTACAGACTCTGCTATGAAACGAAGCTGTACATGCATGGTCTCAGCTGAGGAAGCCTGTTTTAGCCCATCAAAGGCCTACGGAGGCAAATCAATTTCAGGAGACCTTATTATATACAATCAGGTTGGACTGCACTTCCATAGCTACTGCTGTGCCCTGCTCTACCTCTGTGGGATACATGCGCACGCACGTGCACACGCGCAGTGGCTATCTTTCTTTAATTCTCTCTCACTCACGGGGCGAGCAGCATCCTTCACATCCGTAGACGATCATTAACTCCTTCCCACCCCCTATATCGCCCTTTGACAATGATTAATAAGGGGTCGCTGGACCCCTTCCCTACCCTTCCTTGCTGTTTCACCTCTCACTCCCCCCTACCCGTCCCCAACCACACCCCCCAACCCTCATATTCAACTGTTAATTCACTCATTCACTCTGTCCACTGTCCACAATGGGCAGATGTCTCTTTTAATGGACACTGCGTAGGTGATGGGTTGGCTGGTGTGGCTATGGCTGCCCCACATACCCCTAACCTTAAAATAATCTCCCGACCCATTAAATGCATTTCCCCACAACTGTGAGAAGACTGTGTTGTGTATTTTTTTATCATATTTATTTATATGAAGTTTGGTTCATGCTTTACTGTATGTCCGTCATGAATACAGTGTTTTCATTCTGTTTGATTTACTTGTGTATTCATTTTATATGTGAGTATGGATCATACTGTATTCACCCATACTGTCCATATGTTTACTTTGGCCAATATTCTTGTGGCGGCTTGCTGGCTTAAAATCCCTATTTTTTAAACATTGTAGCTGACATGGAGGCAGAAGGTTGAGGTCCAATAAATTACACCACACTATGTTCCTACAGCGCAAATCCATCATGGCACCCGACATTCGTGCCAGAATATCAATAAATGTCAACCTCCGAGGCCAGAGAACCATGTCACCAAATTGCACATGAGGCAAGTAACATGTATGTGAAAACTAATGCAGCAGCACTGCTGACAGCTTCTCGACCAGTGCAAATGTTAGAAGCGTAATAAGTAATAATGACACGAGCAAGCATGTTTTAAATGGCAGAGAAGACCTAACCTGATTCCAACCCCGACGGTGCTGATTGGATCACAACTCGCAGGCTTCAGGGAATGCTAATTTACATTCAAAACAGATTTCTAAATAGTAACAAATTCAACAGGAAGAGGATTAAATATCAATTAAGTACATAAGTAAATTCACACTGTAGGGTCAAACACAGGCCACACAAACTTCTGTTAAATTGCTGTGCTATAAGACCGATACACGTTAACAGAATTAATATTCTCAAAAAATGGTTATTAGATAAATCATTACTTTTTTGGTGCATTTTGTATTCCTTTTTATATCTTTTCATGTTGGGCTGTAGCATATTGCATGTTTAACACAGCAGTCATCAATTTGTTCATTACAAACTGAATGTGGTAGTGTGCTGCTAGCGTGCAAGCTCACTTCCAATCATCCATCCTATGAGGATCACGAGTGATCACAGCAGTTATTGAGGGGTCTCACAATCCTGTTGTGAAATGTATATGTATAAAATGTCCTTAGAACTATTCATAATATATAGTCACTGATGATGGTTAAACACCATAGTCCCAGTTTAATAACATAGCATCAATGTCTATAATCCTTCAGTCAAACACCATCTTCATCAATACTGTCTGATGTACTGCAGTGTGTTCTAGCTCTGCATTAAGCTTACACAGAGACAAAAGTAATTATGCAGCTGTGTGTGTAGAAGGAAGGACCTTTATCAGGCGGTTTGACCCAGCTGAGGTGTTCTCACAACACCCAGCTTCCTGTCACGTTAGTACACCTATTTTTACTCATATTCTAACAACCTGACTTCTAATTTTTACGAGAGAGAGAGATTCACACACAAACGGCAATTATAAGCCCAACTGACATTCAGTCACTTTAATTGGCAGATCGCTCATCGGCATTTAAAGTGAACAAATCACACTGTAGTCACTTAAAAAGCTTTAGCTTTGGTGCTATTGGTCTGTTGGTGCTAGCTGACAATATAGCAGCAATAGTAAGTTTCTCTTGTACTGCCTGCCAAATGGCCTGGTATCGATCAGCTGCTTTTTAACACTTGACACAGTGGCATCTGTCCAGGTATTGTGAGAGTTTGTCACCCAATGAATGGCTCACATCACAAATAAGCATTGGATATTGTATTAGCATCATCAGCGCAGAAGAAACACATTGTGCCTGGACTGTGAGGAAAATGATGGTGACGTACAGCACCATTGTGAGACGTTCCTGTTCTGCAGGAAAGGCGGTGATGTCGTTTGTGTAATTGAGCTGTATGTAAACAGCGCTCCTGTGTGACAGCAGATAAAAAGGGAGGAGAGAGACAGGGAAAATATTGGAGTGGCGAGCTTTCATCAGCAAGCCTGCCCTCCATTCCTTCATGCATCTCCCTTTCCATCTCTCTTCATCTGCCTCATATCGCTGCAGTCATCCCTGCTGCCATGCTTCATCCATCCTCCCTGACGGCTTGGCGGGCGCCGCCTTGAATAAAGACCAGCTCGCTGTATGACCAGAAATGAATTTATCCACTCCACATGCGCTACCCACAACAATTTCCAGGACAATATGTGACTGTTTTGACGTGTGAGTGTAGCTAATGGAGTCTTAGCTACCAGGGATGGCTAGCTTATGATTCCGAGCAGGTTCCTCTCTGGTCCTTGTTATGCTATTCACATTAATGGTCTGCAAGCTTTATCGCAACATCAGTAACACCCAGTATCACCTAGTAATCACCTATTAGGACCCGTTTGTATCATCGCTTGTCCCTTTACGCAAATAAACATACGCAAACACACCTAGCCTTAAACCTGAAATGTCCTTTAATATTGCATGCATACAGCACAGATGAACCAGCTGTAGACCTCAGCTCACATATATGATACATTTAGTAGTAGCCTATTGAGAGTTCTGCCGGGCAGGTCATGAAATGATTATGCGATACTGGACAATGTGCGCACATACACAACCTGCCCATCAACCCCTTCTGCCACAGTCATACAGGCATTGTTGGATTAGTCCCAGCGCCTGCCATCTGCGTGTTTGCATGTTGGCCTATTGTACCGGCAAAAGTGTTATATTAATGTGTGAAATCAAATGAATGGGTGTTGAAATGAGTCTTCTGATATTTGGAAAGTACAGAAGGTCAGGCTGTTACATGTTGTCAGGGCCAACGTTGTTTATTTTAAGAAAGTTAGCGCTGAAAGAGCAACTCAGATAAACAGAGAACTTTGAATGCCTAAGTACTTTTTTGTAATATAACATGATCACATTTATGCAGTATGTTTAGGTATCCAACACTGATCCATTCCAATACTGTTCTAAGTCCAAAAGATGTCCCTTATACGTTCAATACAAGACAAGCAAGGTGTGGACAATAAAATATATTTACCTGGCTGTATTATATATTTGAACTGTAATGTAGCTTATTACTGTAGCTTTTAAAAACAATATACAGTAGCCATCGTCTGCCATTTTCTTTTTACATAATTCATTGATTCATCAAATTAACGTTGTCACCTTCTTTACACAAAAGCAAAGGCATACACAACATAAAGGTTCCATGTAGGGTGTTCTATGACAGAGCCTTGAGCCTATAGCGGACAAGCATTGGATTAAGGATAAAAAACCATGGAAATGGCCTTCACAGTCACTAAAAGCTGTGCACAATGGTAAATATATGTCTTATAATGTCACATCATAATCAAATCTGAAGGCGTATGCTTTTATAGCCATTCCCTTACAATGAAAATACATTTGACAGTGGTCTTTTCAGTTATTTTTATTTAGGTAAATCCAAGGGCGTAGGAGTGACTTCAACATTGGGGGGTGGGACACAATATGGAGGGATATTTTGAGGGTTAAACACTTAATTTCCTGCATTCTGGTCTAATTGCATGCACCCATTTGTACCAGTGTGTGTGTGTGTGTGTGTGTGTGTGTGTGTGTGGGGGG
>JAODUK010014284.1:39026-53170 GCA_027564635.1 Typhlichthys eigenmanni | reverse complement strand
GGGTCACGACCCCCCCCCCCCCCCCCCTCCCCCCCCCAGGCTAAGAGCAAACAAATAAAACTAATGGCAGGCTGCAAAGAGTGCGTGTGCGTTCCGTGAGTTCCTCCGAGAGATCCTTCCACGCAATGCGAGTCCCTCCAAGCGAGATGCTTTGTGTTTGTTTCCGTCGAGCCCGGGCGCGCGAACATGAACGCTCGCTGTTCAGGTTCGAGTGGTTTTACAGGCCTGGCTTGGGCTGCAGCCGATGTGAATTGCACTCGGCTCCAAGACAAACACAGGTAATGAGCCGAATCCAGCCAAGAGCGTAAACGCAGGCTGTGTCAAGCTGGCCACCCACTCCATTTGTGTGCCCTCTCGGTGCCCGGCACGCTGTTGGACTAGGTTCAGATAATGGGATATTTAAATCGTGTTCAAGTCCACCCAAGAGCATTCAGTCCATTCAAAAGCATTGGGGGAATCCTGAGAGATGAAATGACTTGTGGCCACGTCTCTTTCCTCTTGATCACTGGTCATGTACTCTTTATTTTCTTCCAATCTTGGCTTTACCTTCAGGTAAAATCAATGCCGGTGTTGTTCGGCTCGCGGAGACCTGCGTGATATACATCCCTCCCTCTGTAGAGATTTCTGTTTGTCCGTCGTCCGGGCTTGGTGCGTTCTGCACCGCGCACCGAACACTTCTGGGGCCGCTTTGACGTTGCGCAGGAAGCAGGCTTCCCAGCAGAACAGTGGGAGGAAGAACAACATCTCACTCGCAGCTGACGGAGGACCTAATGTCACTTCACCCTGCACCTGGGCACACCGGCGTATCCGTGTAGGAGTATCTCTGTAGAAGTTAGACATTTCAAAGTTAATATGAAAAATAAGTGCGTGTACACACAGCCACAGAACAAATTAAGAGGCCACTGCATATTCTTTTCAATGTAATATTATAAATATACGGTAAATGTAAAGAAAATAACGTGAATGGAAACATTCAAAATAAATCTAGAAATACTTGAATTACATGTAAATAAATAAAAAGTAGTTAAAATCAAAGAAACCGCTGCAGTAGTCTCTTAATTTTTTCCGGGTATATGACAGCATCCATCTTTTGTTGTTGTTGGTATTATTAGTCAATGGAAGAAACACAGTTTATTCATTTCTATTTTTATTTTGAATCAGTATACTGTATGCGTTGGAGCAGTGCATGTTGGCCTACAGTTCACAGCCTTCTCGCAGCTCTCAGACCTGTCTAGCCGCTAAGCTAGCGCTGTGAAGTGTTGAGGTGGTAATGACCAGGTGGAGGGCTCTCCTATTCACCGGGGGCCCACGGAGCGGCGGAGCGTCAACAACGCCGCCGTGCCCTCGGCACACGCTACAATAGGGGGCTCTGGAGGGAGGAAGGAGACCGGGCCGAGGGGGAGATAGGAGAGCTTCCGCGTGGAGTGGGGTTTTATTGTGTACCCCCCCCCTTCTCTTTGTCCTTGAGGGTCCTTGGACCAGTACCAATCCGGTGTGGTGCTTTGGAGATTTTCACAGAGGACTGTGTGTATATGTGTGTGTGTGTGTGTCTGCGAGTATTGGCCGATGAGTTGTATGTTTTCTGTTAGCTGTCAGTCCAGTTGTTCTGCCCATATGATCCCTGCAGTGCTTTTCTCTGTATATATGACAACACGCACGCACGCACACACCGAATGTAATGCACTCCCTCTAAAACTGCTGAGCTGGCCCTGGAACAGACAATAGGGTTATGTTATGTGTGTGTGTGTGCGCGTGCATATGTGATGTGTGTATGTGTGCGTGCACACAGCCCCTACTAGTGTGCATCCTGTTATGTCTGACACACGGGGACAGTGTTTTGTATTCCCAATTTCCTCCAAACAGCACTAAACTAAAACCTGTTTCGTTTGAACGGCTTCCTACATTTGAATTGTCAAATTTGTGTTTTATCTCAGTGTCCTCCACTTGTTCACTTTAAATTTGTGTGCGTGCTCTTTTTATTATTCTAACTTTTTTGTTGCAGTGTGTCTGATTGATATATCCACTGTGCAGTGAAGCAGAACGTCAACATCTGCATGAACAATGTGCACTAAGAAAGACCTTTGTTCAGAAGATAATACGATTATTGTAGTAATTATTCAGTAGCCGTCTCCAGTGCCGGTCAGAGGATGGGAGCTATGCCACCAATGTGATATTGGAGACTAGCTTAAAACCAGGTATCTTACCACTACGCGGTTGATCTGTTGCCCTGGAGCAGATGGATTTTAACCAAAGAACTTCAATACACTATTGATACCTGTTGTATTTACACCTAAGTGGTAGTGAAGCCACTGCTTTAACCCATTATGACATAAGGAGCGCTCTAATACAAAAAGCATACTAAACCTAAGGCATTGTTTGAAAACAACTTCCTAAAACCCAAGTATCTTCTTAAAAACTTGTCAATGTTTACTAAACCTTTATTTATCAGCCTCTGTAACAGATAGACACATTAAATACAAAGCATTTTGGAGCTCAAACAGTTGAGCAGGGAGAGATCTTAAACATGCAGGGTGCGGACCTCCAGGACCAGAGGTGAATAGCCCTGCTGTATACTGTACCTTTAACTAACACCTCTGTACATGTATGTTTTACGACCTGTACTATTTTTCCCTTCTTTTCCATGTATTTAGTAGTACCAAGTATATTGCTCAGCCTGGTTGTATTTGTGGTGTTCTATGTCTGGGTGTCTGGGCATGCCAGCCCCTTATAGAAAGCCTAGTTCATGCTCTGAGTCTAGAGGTGTCCAGGGCCTAACAACACTGTTGGCAAACAGCAGTCTTTGATTATCGTCATCTCCACGTCAGACACTTGGACTCTTATCTTCCCTGGGTAGTGTTGTGCGCAAACAGCTCCCCCCCATTGGGGTGTACCGGGGGGGGTGGTCAGCCGCGGCTCGTCCCCCCCCCCCCCCCCCCCACCCACCTCAAGCCGCTCACTCTGCCTGCGTCTTATCTGTGCGGTTGGCGGCGTGACAGGTGCCAGGTGGCCCGTGTCTCACCCGCAGCCGCAGCGAGCGCGCCACGACAACGACGGCGGCGGACACGCTGTCAGTCCCGGCTGACGTACGGCGTGAATGGAGCGCTCTGACAAGCCATTAGTTATGCTCAGACACCACGGTGTCAGGTTCATCAGCAGCGTGCCATCACTTTGATAGGCTTCACACACACGCACACACACACGCACGCACGCACCCACACACACACGCGCGCACACACACATTTTCTTCATGGCCGGAGAGAAACCTCCCTCTCTTCCCTTGCAGTGGGCAACAGACAGCGTACAGCCCACAGTTTTTAAGAGATTACTATCCTTTCATGTTCATAACAATATTATTAAAATGTTGTATAGTGCTTTTATTGAGTCTGGCCTTCTGTATTATATGCTGGTTTGGAAAGGCTCCTGAGGCACAGAAAATGTTAGTGAAAACATTAGCAACAGCCAGTAAACTGTTGGGTGTTACCTCTCCTCCTATGTAGTGCATCTACAAAGACAGTGTGTGATAAGGCACCCACTTGTCTCTTTCTTTGAAGTGTTACATCTGGGCGACAGTATCGTTCCCTTTTATTCACTAAAACAGGTAAAAATATGAACTAGTTCCACAAACTATCAAGTCTTTAAATGGGCAGTGATGCATTATTCGGACGACCAGCTGGCTCCGGCCAGACTAGCCTAATCTGTTGTACGGTACTGTATTCTACTGTCTCGGATATGTTCTGTGATCATCAATTTCCCCACGGGGACAAATATAGCATCTATCACCTATTTGTTATGAAGTGGTAAACGTGGACACTTTCCCCCCTTCACCCATTCCCCATACACACCCTCTTGCTGCGATAAAGCTGTCATTTCCCCGGTGGCACTCTGCACTCACTTAATCCGGAGAGTCGCCGCTCGCGCGAACATTAGCGCGTTGTGGTAAATGAAGCAGTCAGGCGCATGTGGTCGATCCTGTGGGAGCAGCACAGTAAGTACACTGTACTGACGAACCGAGAGCATACCCTCCTCTGCAGCTGCCTGTACACCACCCAACCCCCCCCGCACGCACGTGCACACACACAAGCGCACCCTCGCAATCAAACTTCGGCAGTCTCCAATCGGATCGAAACAGCATGGACCTCTTGTACTATAGATAAAGGTGGCTTTCTTGTGTTTTCTGAGCCTTAGAGGTAATCTGGTTCTAGCGTTTAAAATGGATGTGGTCCAATAGCATTTGAGTGTTTTCCCTTTTGAAATGGGGTTTCCTACAAAAATGGCTTTTAGGAGAGCTACAGTAATAGCTGCTGAGCTCTACTGAGTCAGTGTTCCTCTTTGTCCGGGGTAAGCACAAATCACATGTTCCTTTTCTTCTGCGGAGCTCAATAGAGTAATTTGTCACAATGAAAGCCAAAGTGTGTGTGTGTGTACGTGCTGTATATTGAATCTGGCCGTCTGCTACTATGAAACATTTCACATAAAAACGGTTTAATGTCATGTTGGGTCAACAGAGGAGTGAAAGAGAATGTGTTTGAATGTCTGCCTGGTGAATTTGATGCAGTTGTTTACAGAGCTGAAGCTACACACCCTATGGTATGTTCAGCAGTAAAACAAAAAAGGAGAGAGGGAATCTGTCAGCTCTCATTTGTACCTGTAATGCCTTTATTTGTCGTTAATGATGTTACTGGGCTTCTGGACGTCCTCCGAAGATTGCGTCAATGTTTGGTACAGTCAGTACCTGAGTTGGCGTAATCTGTTGATTCAGCTGATGTCTGGAGTGGAAGCTAGGCTGTATACTAAAGAACCATGCAAGTGTAGGCATAATGATATTTTCCTCAACTGTAATATTTCATTAGCCAGGGTAATTGAAAATAAATGTGATGTTTTTCTCCAAAGCGTCGCATTTGTTATCTGAGAATATTAATATCCAAACTTGACAAAGACGCAGCGCTTTGTTGAGGTTCTTTGCGTCCCTGCTCTTCAGAAAGTGTGCCCGGAGCAGGTCTTCATAATGACAGGTGTAAACTGGTTTGTGTTCTGCTCAGAAAGACATGGATGACATGTCAATCTGTTAATCAATATCACGCAGGCTCCCAATTGCATTCTTGTTTGAAATGCATGATGGGAGAAGGCCCAGGCTCAGTGTGTTCCCAAGGGGCTAGAACACAATGTCTGCTAGACACACACACACACGCACACACGCACACACACATAATTACAGAGATTGTTACCTAATGTTGCGATCTGCTAACCTTAGCTGCGCATGAATGATTTATTTATGTTGACATACCCTCTGTTGCTGATTAAGTGTGCGTGTGTGTGCGAGTGCGTGTGCGTGTGTGTCTGTGTGCGTGCGTGCGTGTGTGCATGTGTGTGTGTATGTGCGTGCGTGTGTGTATATGTGTGCGTGTGTACACAGCTGGGAGAGTTCTGGTAGCAGCCACCACGGGAGGAGACATTAACAGTTTAAACATATGGCGTGAATGACGTGGAATATTCTAGCTAAAGGAAGGTGGGACAATAGAAGGCTGTGATGCACAGTAAGCGGTTTTGCTGGCTTTGTGCAAGGACTTGATGTTTATGTGTGGTACAGTATTTCAGGTCCAAGCATAATGCAGCAGTAATGTGGCTGTATATTATTAATAGGCAAACACAGATCATTTGTGATGTTTTTAAGAATTTGTTAAGGCACTTTTTTTAATCATATGAAGACTTATAATATGGAACCCTCACAAACCAAAACTGTTAAACTGTTATTGTCAGTTAGACACATTTTAAATGTTTCTGAAGAGTTCTTCAATGGTTTTCAGGATCATTTGACCTAATTTGATTACGACGAGATTTGAAGGGACTTACTTTCAAGAGTGGACAAGAAAACCACTAATCTAAATTTAACAAAATTACAAAAGTACAAATAATGTAATATAAAATAAGTGCTTTAATAAGTCGTAACCATGCATCGGTGCGTGAAGGACACCAAACTGCACACTTGAGCTTTTTAAGTCGCCTGCCAGGATGTGCCTCTCCTCCCCGACATGGGAAATAACATCTATTAGTGTCAATTTCTGCTTAATTGTTTGAGTTTGTGGGCCGCCTGAGAGGAGGCCGGCTGTTGAATGCCGAGCGGTGTGAGCAACATGTCACTGTGGTCCTTGGTGGAGAGCTGCTGAGCCGAGTGGATTCGCTCAACTATTTTCAAATACCTGATTGAAACCCATTAACGTTTAATGAACCAATATAATGCAGACGATTATGTGCAATTATCACGGGGCCCGTGCTTTTCTCATTACTTTGTGCGGTACACGTCCCTTTTATTGTTGCAATAATCTGCAGTATGATTTGGCAGCCTGGTTTATACGTTTGCATTATTTGTACGTGCATCATCGCTGGAAAACATGAATACAACTGTTTGTTTATACATTTGTATTATTTTACAGTATATTGACAACATTGAAAATATTACACACATTTAATACATTGCACCTACATCGCTGTCAGTATTCTACAATGTACCATTATAATGCACCTTGCCTGCGCAACAACAAACAAGGAAGTGAACTACTGGCAAAACTCACACGTAAATTAAGACGATCCTTTTCAATTTGTGAACCTGTTGTAAGAATAACACTACTGCCTGCTTCCTAATCACAACAGCAGGGAGAGTGGTTGTAATGTTTGTGACAATGTTGGACACTTTTCTGTCAATCAAGCAGTACATGCAGTATTTTAGTGTGTCGTGTAAAATATCTTCACCTCTCTAATAACTCTAATAACTAGTTTTGCCAAATATGTAGATCGGTTACTCTGAATGACAATTAAATATTGTTGCAATAATATTCTTGGCAGGTGCCACTAATAACTATGCAAAGTGCATTATTTGGAGAAATGTATTTATAACTGATATTCTAACTATTATACAGATGGCAGGACATTATAATTTATATATAAAAGAGCTGTAACAGTATTTGTTGTAGGTGAGGTGTGCTTCCGTACTTATGTTTCAAACTGGCTGTGTAAAAACATTAGCAAAGCTAGCTTGTTTTCACCAAACTCCTCCCGGTCTCGACTCAACAAATTAGCATTTTTAACAGGAGGTGATTGTACCTAACACGTTTTTTTTTTTCTCTCGTTTTGTTTCTTCCTGTTACAGCCATCAGTGTACCATAGAATAACATATTTGATTAAGGGCTGGGGACTTACAGTAATATAACAAATAGCTACTGTAATTCTCAAGCCTTTCTTCAGGACACATCCAGTGTGCCTAAGATAATTGGGTAATATGAGCTCTGCTGTAGTGCTCAACTGCATTTAAGACTTGGCACTTTTCACTGTCTTGTTTTCAGCTAGATATCAAGGAAAGATGTTTATAAAGATACATAAACAGAATAATAAATTGAATCTTTTATAATTATACTGTATAGAGTCTGTCCAAGTCTTTAAGTTAATTATTTGTTTATATGTTAACTGCTGTTCTATAAAGGATTACTGGTGACAAATTTTTGTGTTAACACAATGTAAATATATCTTACACACATCGCGTACAGCATGAACAGTGTATATAATTAAGTATAACATTTAGTTAATCTTGATTTAGGGCATCTTTATAGCTGTGCTTGGTTATAACGGTGTACATTTCTCAGAGTGCCGGACATGTTGATCTAATGGGGGTCAAGCAGATATGTGAAACTGGAAACCCATGGACTAGAGGACTGGTGTTTCTTGCAAAACCCCGGTGTGTTGTCTCTGGGTCTGTCTTCGTTCACCGGCGAGGAGAAGGTGTGATTACACTGTTTCTGATTACTAGTGGAGGCCCAGGTCTATTGTTACACTGTTAGCTTTAATGTCCTGGCTATAAATAGGCCAGGTGTCTACTCTGCAGTCTGCACAATTCACCGCTCATGATCTTTATGAGTACGCACAGATCCTCATTACGAATGCGTTCTAGAAATACATCCTGTCTGACTGTGGTGATTCAAAACGCATGCACCTGCGAGCTAACACACACACACACACACACATTCTGCTATTTGATATCATTTAACATTTGATTGAACCTACAGTAGTAAAAGTACCGTAGTTGTTTTAAGTAACTGTTTTTGTATCTTTAAATTCACCTTGTATACATAAATATTTGCAGTTTATGATCTTAAATGGATAATAATGTATGCATAAAACGTATGTTGAAAAGGTACTTAATTATTCAGCCGCTTTGTTTTTGTTGACATACTGCTTTTGTTATTGTCTGTTTTCTGAACATGCAGCATCAGTTAACTTATAGCACATGTTGGGAACAACCCTTGTTGGGAACCTTACTGTACTGTATAGCGCTGGCGGTTGTTTGGAGCAACAAGTATTCAGCTACATTACGGAGGACTGCGTGTTTAATGTTATGCCTTCTGTACCCAGTTGCTAAGCAACCCGCTCTGTCTGAAGTCCCGAATGTAGCATTGCATCATTGTGGTTGGATGGGAGTAGATGTGAGTAGGGGAACGTTATCAGGTCATGGAAGTGCCCACCGTCTTAATTCCTGCGTCTCAGGGTCTCTTCATACTTGCGGTTTTCAATAGCTGCTCTTCACATGCACTGGAGCAAACGTTGTGATAATACGAAAGTCGCACTGTTCGTGCGTGATTCTTAGCTAATAGTGGCAGTTAACAACAGCCGCGGCTGGAGGGCATTATGTACGCCATGCCGTGCTAGTCTAACAAGCCGTTCCTCCACAGGAGAAACACGTGGCGCGACGCCTCTATTGTTCAGTTTCCCATTAACCAGGAACGAAGGAAGTGAAGGAGAGAGCGTTACACTTCTGTCTGCTGCCCCTCTCTCTCTCTCTCTCTCTCCCTCTCCCCCCCTTGTGAAGAAACAGCTCTCTGGTGCTTGACAGCGAGTGCTGTTTGACGGCGTGAGGAAGAGAATTGTCAGGGTGCTGGGCCAGGGGGATGTCGTCATTGCCCAGCGCTTGCTATCACCCCAAGTCACCCAGGGGGAGAGACAGAGAGGAGGGAGGGAGAGGAGGGAGGGGGGAGAGAGAGGGAGAGGAGGGGAGGGGGGAGGGAGAGAGAGAGACAAAGTGGCGGCAGCTTGAGATAAATCAAACATTTCCTTCTCATCCAAATCCTTGGAGAAGGCTGTTTTCTGCCAGCAGTGCTCTTGGCACCACCGTACAGGAAAGAAAACCAAGGTGTTTTTATTTAACAGCACAAAAGGATACACAGAATCTATCTTGGGAATCATATATTATAAACTGACCATGGGAATGAGTGTACAAAGAAGTACTGTTCATTAGGTGGATAAGTGCTGCCACAATATTTATGTACGTGTATGGAGAATATTAGACACTTATACTGTATCACATCACTTGCTGTGGTCACTGGTTTATATTACAAATTGGGCAAAAAGGACAAAAACATTTTAGAACAGCTAAACTGAAAATAAACGATTCAGTATGTTTGTTCTGAAATGTGTTTTAGTGTCTGTTGTGGCATCTACCCACAATTGTACTATTCCTTCAGCTTGGGAATGTGGTTATTTCGTCATTATTTATTTAGAGCAACTCAGACATCAGACATTTTCTGTCCAAACATTGCTAGCAGATATTTATTGCATCTTACAGACATGTTTGTTGCATCTTTAGTTTACTAAACTACTGTACTGTGAACAGCACTAAACAGTAGTTCAGCGGACATCCATTCAGCAGGTGTTTCCATTGCCCTCCACCTTTGACATGAATACATGTGTGACCATTCAGCATGGACACCTCTACAGTACATGCACACTTAAGACGGTACAGTATATCCGAGATAATGATGGGAATACACTACAATATACTACATATAATAATAATAATAATAATTCATTTTATTTGAGGATGCCTTTCAAAACACTCGGTTAACAAAAGTAACCTAAATAATGAGAAAAATTAAGTTAAACAATGTCAGATGGTTTAGGAGGTATGTAGGCATATAGCCAAAAGTTGCAACAGTAAGACTTGGAGGCAGTGGTCGGTATACAGTCGCTGGAAATTGGATTTGAAATAATTATACGCGATGCCCGTGGACTGCCAGACGAGGACTGTGAGGGGCAACACGTCGATCTGACCAAAAAGAGCAATATGACACTTGTGTCACTGTGTGCCAAGTGCTAATAGTTAAAAGTGACAGTGTGCGAGTAGGAATGCTGCTCCCCCTCGACCATCGGACACACAATTCTACTGTGCCGATACGTGACACTTTGAAGCTTTGCACCAATGCTGTTATAGGTTACTTAGACTCCACATTGACTTACAGTAGAAATAAACACGGCTGTCAAATAATCCTTTAACCACAATTTGCCATGTTTTTGAATTTGAATCGTGATTTTCGAGTACTGTGTGTCTGTTTGTATTTTATCTTCAAACTGACCACAACTCTTCTGCTACGCTCAGAATAAGCTGTGCGTCTTCTATATTGAACTTGAATATTTATATTGTCCTTAGAGAAATCAATAAATGGATGAATAAAGAAATGGCCTATTTTACATTATACTGTATTAATAGGCATAGCTACACAGGTGTATAGGCTAGCAAATTAATGTATGTGTGTTGGTGTGACATCATTAGTCTCTCACTGCGTTCTATCGTTAATTTCCAGCACCTCTCATTGGCTATTGTGTGTACAGTCTGTTTGCAGAATGATGGATCATTACTCTGCATAACTCTGTCTAACCCCGACCTGTAAATCGGCTAGGCTGAAAATCCTGCATTGTTTTCAAGGCATAAGTTTATGAACTGGACCTGGTGAAGGTATTTTTCCACATTGTGGTGATCTCTCTATTGTACGATATACAATATAATTCTGATATCGGTATCAACAATAGAAAAAAGAAAAAGTCTGAAAGATCTGAAAAATGAATTTAGCAAGACTACTGTATGAAAACTTCCCCCTTTAAAACTAATATTTTTGTAATAAAAAAGGTACAAATAAATTAATGTTCACCTTTTATTTGTATTTAGCCATCATACAAACAACAAATGTGAAACAACTGTCAAATGTACAAATAATTTGTCATAATGCTCGGCTTTAATACAATGAACTGACAGCTGTGCCCCGAACATCAGTCAGTGACAGATGCTTTAATGTATATCGGAAATATCAGAAATGTGTTTAAAAATCATATCACCGTTATTTTAAAAATGTATATTGCGACATACAGGTACTGTTAATATTGAATTATTTTCAAGCCCTAGTGTGGAGTGTTATCTCAGCAGCATCCTTGGAACATATTGGCCTAATTATATTAGCTGAGATTCCTGTTGATGCTAGTAAATAGCGTGAGCTTTTTAAACAGTACCATGAGCAATCTACAGTAAGGCCGTCTGACACTTCATTCACCTGCAATTAATTACCTCTAATTATTAAACATTGACCAGGCAGGCTGAACTTAATAATTTTCTTGCATGTCTGTTGGGCTGTGACATTTTCACCACAGTATTCCCTATCCTGCTGTTGTCCTTATCTGATGACCAGTATTATAGTGCTTCCATGTTGCCAGCCCAGTGGCCACTGAACATTGTTAGCTTCCACTGCTTGCGGGTTTAATGTCAAACCATTTTAATTCAAGGAGAACCCCTCCCTCCCTGGCTTACACGGCGACTGGCATCACAAAAACTGAACTGACAAGACCAATTCTCATTTATATTTAATCAGGGCTCATTGCGATTGGCTCTGAGCATGTTTCCCTCCTTGTTCCGGCCATGCGGTCTATCATAGTAACCACAGAAGCCCCCCGTTTCTTGTTTTTCTGTTAGGACCACACGTCGATTGAAGCTCCGCACATGCATGAATGTGCGGGCCCCGTGGCTACAGATCAGTTGGCTTTGGGCAGTAAAACACTTTAAGGAATACTTCCAGCTTCTCCGTCTGCTCTGACAGTCTGTGTTGTGTCCGCTCCTCCGCGGGGCTGGTCGCGGTGCGTGCATTTCAGCAGTGCTGCTTTGTTTTCTTTGGTCCAGTTGGTTTCTGCGTCCCTCCAGATGGCTGTGTAGGAGATACAAGTTGTTAGGCTGCTGGTGTTGATCCAGCGCGTCCAATCTGTCTGGTGTAACTGGCCCCTGTCAGAACTGGTGGACAGAAGGGAAGCAACTGTAGGCGTTATTGAACATCACCGGCACAATCCTGAAAGATTATCTATGCAGGATACATCTACTGTGACGTGTGTTTTATGTCTGAATTACTTAGCATTCACTAGTACAATAGCCTACTACCAACACAGACTACACCCATACGTCATCCTTTAAGATGACCCATAAGAGCAGAATTGAAGATAGAAGATTTAGGTAATGCACAGTACATTTGCTGTCGCTTCACGGACATTGAAATTCTTGAGCTGTTCTTATCCCATATGGTTGCTGATATTTGCATCATATTCTTTCATATTGCAGTATCACATAGTGTACTGTACTCAAATAGCATATAGTGTTTCTCTGCAGCGGAGGATTTTTGCTTAAGTTGTCTGTTTCTTTCCTGCCAAACCCGCGGTTGCTGTGCGAGTAGCTACTGTATCACGGACAGGAAGCGGCGAAAAAAATGCAAGGTATAGGAACACATTGTAGATGGTGTCGTTGCCATGGGGAATAATTTTCTTCCCACCTGTGCTGCTCTACACAGACGTGTGTGTGTGTGTGTGTGTGTGTGTTAGCTCGCAGGTGTTCACCTGCATGCGTTTTGAATCACCACAGTCAGACAGGATGTATTTCTAGAACGCATTGATAATGAGGATCTGTGCAGAAAGAGATTTTGAAACAGTAGCTATAGCTTTTTCATTTCAGATAATAATTCTTTCCAGGTAAATTGCCTGTCTTCACTTATCTTTACCGATATTAATGAGTGTTTGTAGCATTCTTCCCTTGTTCCCCTGAATGTGGGACTAATGTTTATTAAATAATTAATTCATACTCTTGCTAAACTGCCAGCGATAAGCTCTCTGCTGAAATGATACGTTTACTTTTAACTTTATTGACATTGGCCCTGCTAAAAAATCCAGCATGGTCCAGGCTGGTTCATACTGGTTAGTGCTGGGGTAGTGCTTGTTCAGGCTGATACACCAGCAAACATCATAGAATGCCAGGGTACCAGCAAACCAGCATTCCAGCATGCAAAACATACCTTATGCTGGTGACCAGCAATGCTGGTGATGTTTTATCAGGGTTTATAATGTTAGCTTCTGTACTGCTATGCTACAGTAAGTAGAAATGTGACCGCTGTGTTGGTGTTTTGCTACTGTAGCAAATGCAGAATATAACCCAAACGTCCTCAAGGAGAACGTGCAGTGAGAATGGCACTTTGCTGACTTACAGTATTGACAGAAGTCGGCATCTGCTGTAACACAGCTTGGAACTTTTTCTTCCAGATCCTTCTCCTTTAATTCCAGTACATTCACATTAGGAATTATAAACAACATGAGAAAACAAAACAGAAAATATACTCTTCCATCTCTCCGTTATAATGGGAATAATATTAACGTTAACGGACATTTGAAACTCAGGACACATAACAACATATAACATCTGGAAAGAGACTCGTAAGGAGTGAGCTTACTGTAGAATAAATGAAAGCAGTGTCATAGGACTAGCTATGTTCAGCTAATAAAACATTGGAGCATTGTCTCAGGGCATGATTGTCTTCTTTAATTTCAGCCTTTCAGAAAACACTGCCAGTTTAGTTGTAAGCTCCTGAGTAAACTGGCAAGGCTCACTGGATGAGATTACTGTACATTATAGCTCCAGTTATGTGTTAACAGGCCTGAGCTGACGATACAATCTCACCTGTTTGTTTCTTTGGTTTTAATTAAACGGTATTTTTGTCTGGGACTAGGGAGACCTAATGGTTCTACTAATGGTTGCATCGTACTATTAATGGCTGCTTATCTTAAAGTTTCAGCTGTCGCAGGCAACATATGAAGGTTATTTGCATGCTGAGAATATAATTACAGGGATTTCGGTGTACTGTAGGAAAAGAATAGATTGTTAAAGAAAGCTTTGTACTGTTTAAACAAAACATTGCATTGGTTGTTGTCACATTCAAAGCCTGAGGTTGCTGAAGACTATATCATAAGCTGTACACTTTTGGCTGCTGTAGAACGACTAAGCCACTGTCTGTCATGTAAAACTGTAC
>JAODUK010014284.1:14421-38926 GCA_027564635.1 Typhlichthys eigenmanni | reverse complement strand
CTCTGTGTGTTTGTTTGAGTGGAGATTCCACGCGCTTCTTTCCATGTGGATGTGGATGTGGGTAATTTTCCACATGCGTTTGAGGCTGATGCATGTTTTCAGCCCTGCACTGTACCGTTGGTTCATTAAGCCTTAGAGGGCTTGGCCTGGATTCATTCTCTCTCTCTCTCTCTCTCGCTCTCGCGCTCGCTCTCTCTCTCTCTGTCTCTCTCTCTGTCTCTCTCTTTCTGTGAGAGAGTGCAGGCAATGATATGATTGGGGCAAGCATTCTGAGGGTTTCAAACCATAGCAATAATGCTTTTGTAGCTGATATTAACCACAAGGAGAATTTTAGACACATGTAAAGGAGGGCAAAGGAGCCACATACCCCCCCCTCTCTCTCTCTCTCTCGTCCTGCGAGCCCAGTGTGTGTAAACTAATTAAACTGTCTCAGAGAGGAGCTGATCAGGTAGTGTTGATCAGTCTACCACCCACAGGCTTGCTCAGGAGCCTAAATGCCAGCAGGCAGCGAGAGAAGAGTCAAGGTGTAGCTCATTAAAGCCCTCATTGTACGCTGTCAGGTAGAAGGAACTGTGAAACACAGCGAGCAATCACACCAAGCAAGAGAGGTGTAAGCTACTCAAACGAAAACAGACACTGAATGTACAAAAAGGTGGGACCCTTCTGAAGTGAATATAAATGTCTGCATGTCTGCTACTGTAGAAACGCAGGGGTTCTACTGATGTGGTAGGATGTGTTTTTTAGCAAGGAGATGGTCTATAAATGGGCCCTGAATTAAAATGTAATTCAAGTGAACCAAGCTGCAGAGTTTTTGTTTTCGTTTTGAAATAGATTTAATTGTATTAGTACATCACTGAGACAGATTTTTGCTTTGAGGAGGTTCAAATTACATTGTCTTCATTCTGAGTAATTGCCCATTAGCGTCACTGCTAAAATAGTTCTGCTGCTCCCAGACAAAGCACTGGGATTTGTCACCTACTCTAAAGATCTACTTTACTTTTCTGTGAATTGGTAATGACTGCTTTCGGAATACACTTACTTGTCTTGTAATAGTTGTGCTCTGAACGACAGCCAATTGTAGAGGCGCTGAAATACAAGAATTCTCTTGCCATTTTTCTGTGAAAGCACAAACGCGTCATCTATAATTTATTCCAGACAATCAGAGTCTGCCTTAAAACCTCACACACAGCTGGGACAATGTAACTCGGGCTCACAAAAACTTTGTCATTTTCTTTTTTCAGTGTTTCATTATTTGCATTTGGAGAGTGGGAGGAAAAGACAAACACATTAGATGACACATGCACTTGATTTACTGTGAGAGGACTGAGGCCTTGTGAAATGGCTAATTGAGCCCCCTACCCCTCACCTCCTACTCCGACAAAAAGCCTGTTCCCGTGACGCCAAGCGGAGTTCTGACGTATTTACCTCTGGCATCCCGCAGGCCACGAACACTACAAGCTACCTGTGCTCCGTACCGTACGTAAAACGTTCAGTCAGGGCCGCTATTTGCATCGCATGTAATTCGTTTTTGGCGGTATGGCTCTGTTCTGGGTGAGCAGAAAAAGACCCCCACCATAGGGTGCACAAGGGTGGCAACAGACGTCGATTACGACATACATTCAGTAGCATAAATGGACGTGCAGGGGATGCGACAGGAAAGGACGGGCTCAGCCACTCGGGCGTTATGGTCTCACCGACGGGCTGTCTGGTGGCACAGCATGCCAGGAGGGAAACACAACATGTCCGCCTCACGAACAACGGAATTGATTTGTTCCCCACGTTTTACCCCGAATGGCTACAATAATACATTACACAGTCTCTTAGCAGTAGATGAGTTGTTGTATTGATCCCCCCCCTTCCCCCACCACCACCCTTCCCGTCTGTCAAACAATGTAACACAGTCTGTTTTGAAGCTATCTTGCAGTATCAGACTATTGGCTTTTAGTATTGTGTTTTTTCCTCTTCTCTCTTTCTCAGAATCCAATTTCCTCTATGAAGAGAAATATGGTATAACGTTTGTGTATAGACAGGCGTGCTGAGCTTCTCCTTGTGTTGTTGAGTTGATTTCTTCTTCTCTTCTTCCCCCCTTTTTGTGTGCTTGTCTGTTTCGGTGCTCAGAACATGTGCCTTGGAGGGAAATACAAGTGTAGCAGAGGTTTCAAGTTGTTTCTTTCATGCATCTGCTACTCTGAACCTATGACGAATATGTTGCTCCATTAGTTCAGTGATGGAACTAGTACTGTAGCTGCATTACAAACACACTCTCTGGAGCATTAAGCTTTGGACGACCTATTACTATATTTGTTAGTTTGTTTTCTGTTCTGTTATTTTATTTTAAAAATGAAATATGGTTTATTCCAAATACCAAATGATAATTTTTAGTTTTTTGCTCTATGGTAGAATGTTTTTTTTCTCTCTCTAATATAATAATGCCAGTATGCCACAAATGATAAAATTTTCCCTTATTTATTTATTAATTGATTGATTGATTTTCTTTAAAATTGGATTTACCAAATGGTATGTGTGTTTCAGACATAGGCCAACTTACTATTATCATTACCACAGGTTCAGCTATTTCTTTAAGAACAGACACTCTTTGAATTAATAATTCAGATATTAAAATGGCCAGTTCTGTTTTTGGTTTGACATATATAGCACTCGCTATTTGTTAAAACAACCTGGAAATATTCCAATTACTGTACAATCGTTAATTTCTTGTTATTTTACGATGTACTTGTTTAGCTGTATGCATTTTCCTGCTTCATTGTCGATATCTGCTTTTAATGTGTTAAGCAACACAAATTGTTTCCTAAACACTACTCTCCAGCTGTGGTGACAGTGTGTCTAAATGGATTATAATAAGGGGCCCTCTCCGTATGCAGGATCTATTGTCAGTGTGCTGCTCCAACAGCCCTAAATGTGTACTTCATGAGCAGGTCTTCAGCTCTGATGAGCACCATAATTAGGTTTTCTCAGGTTTCTTTCCTCCAGCTACAATAGAACTGGTCGCCGCTGAGCCGTATAATTAGGGAATTGAAATAAACGTTGTTTTTTTTTTCTCCACATTGGTGAAGAAGGCAGGTGATGTAAACCATACCCGCCGTACAGTAACCGGTCTCATTGTGTCTCTGCAGAGGGACATGATGCTGACACCCCAGGAGACTGGGGACACCCAGGCGGGACGCCTGCACAAGAAAAGGCCCCCCCGGGTACCCAATGGTCTGGGCTTGGAGCCCTGCAACAATCACGGCCACCACCACCGGCCATCGGACCAGGAGAACAACCCCCGCTTGGCGCACATGTGCGGCAAGAGGAAGAAGAAGCAGCTCCGGAAGAAGCACACCTCGGTATGTATCAGCCATCAGCTCTGGTTTACATTAAGGTGTTTCACTCACCTTTTCTATGACATGTGGCTTGATTGTTCATTATTTATCTTATTATATTTCTGTATTATATCAGAGAAAGCATGTTTGGCATTTATTTTTAAGTGGTGCTTACTGCTTGCATTTGTTCATCATCTCTGTATGATCTTTATAGAAACATGGTATTCCTGCGGTTCTTCGATGTTGTTGCGTTGTTGTTATTTTGTGCTAGATGACGTTGAACATTTGGTTCTCTTCTGATACTGATGTGCATCGGCATAGGAACATTGAACTAGCCACTTGGCTGTTTAAGGGCATTAATACAGATTGTTTCTTTTCAAGCCGCCAATACAAGCAAATTGAATGGACACTGTACATGCGGCTGATCAATAGCTATGGTCGTCTGGCTGAGCAATTGAAATCAACGGTCATTTGTGGATTTAATTAAGGTGTGATTACCGCGGATGCGGCTGTGGCTCTCGTCCACTGCGTCTGCAGATGGGTTAGCACAGGCCCGACAGCTTGTGCAGAGCCATGAATCACAAGAGAATAACAGCATCTTTCATCATCCTCCGGCAGCTATGCTTTACACGACACCACCGCTGTAGCTGCTGTTGGTTTCTGGAACTGCTTGTAAGTGTGTGTAATGTCTGCTGCTCCCACCCTTGATTATACATTTACAGTATCTACAGTTTTACTGATATTTTTATGATATTTCTAAACGGGGAGCTACAGAATACCCTTGGGTTTATGTTTGAAACCTAACTGTGCATGTGGCGATACTGTAGGAGGAGGGATGAGAGAGCAATGTGATCAACAAGCATTATACAGAAGATCTAACGTACATAGAATAGCAGATTTACAGTACTATACATCCACTAAGAGTGGCTGCTGTGTTCACATGTGGTTGTGCTTTGTGTGGGAAGAAAATGTTTATGTCACAACTGAAGGATACTTGAGCATTAAGGGTGCAATGTGAGTAGACCTACTTTTCATATATGGAGACAGTTGTCTCTAAACCAGCATGGAAGGTCTGTTACAATGCACGCAAGCAAGGAAACGCACGCACGCACACACACACACAAGCATACCTTCTAACAGTCAGATGTGTCATGTATTTGGCAGCAGTCTGGCTTTGTATTCATGAAAAAAAACACATGATAGTTGACAACTAAGCAAGAGCAAACAAAACAAGATTCACCAGACAAACTTAATGATCAAACATAACCTACATTATATCCCGTTCTTTCTCACTGTAGCTTTTGCTGTAGCAGTTGTGTGCTTGAAGTCCTCTGCACTGTACTGTATGTACAGTAATATGGCGTTGTACACACTTCATTTAACCATTTGTTACTCAAATTACATTTGTGGCTGAAACCAGCATTATGAAAACTTTGTTTTTGTTTGAAACACTGCATCTCTCTTGCTTGCATTCCTTTGCTGTAATGATTTTTTATATACGGTATATGTTGGTTGTTTATTTATAGTTTGGCTTCCAAGCTTCCCCTGGTAACCCGATAACCCGGTGGCTCATGTCACAATTATATCAACTGTGGATCATTCCCTGAAGCAAAGACTGCAGAAATCCAGACTTACGGAAAGTAGGCATAAAGTATACATACATATACTTTCATCCACTATACTGTAAGGGGAGTTAACGTTTTGACAGTTGGACTTGAACTTGAATTTGTGCTTGGCCTTTAAATGCTGCTGCAATATCCAGGTGCTACAATCAGCATTCTAAATGGCAACGGGTCAATTTGAAGGTAAAGTACAGTGAGGTCAGCTATTGTAAGCTAAATGTAAACTATATACATTTTTTTGTTAAATTCACCAAATATCTCGTCGCGTTTGGTTATCTTACGGTTCTCTCTGTAAATAGGATCAGAAACAAAGTGGCGAAGACAGCTCATATCAACAAAGCCGTTCTACATACAGTACTACGCTTTGCTTCACAATGCATTTTGTAAGGAGGTACCGCGGAAGGACCGCGAAGCGATATTGTTTGATTTGAGCTCGAAGTTAGCAGGCATTTGACCCTGTCTTTAAGCCTATATACTTTCTAAATGCTAGTTCCAATAACTGTGATTACATGAATCCATTGTCTTGGCCTTTGAGGACATGGTAAAGCTACACTTCCACCTTTCTCTCTAATACAAGCCCATTCTTGTTCCCAGCAAAATGCTAATTTGACCCATCACAGCTGACACCCGGCGGTCTGTCATGCGTTCTGCCATATGCATAATTGAATACATCATCATTGCTGCCCTTCGCCACCCTGCTTTGTCTACACAGAAACAATCAGTGTAGTTATTTGGCCTGCACATTATCCTCTGCTGGTCTCGACTATAAATAATCATTCCGGCTTTGTCCTCCCACAAGGTTACACTTTAAATGTCAGAGGGGCGTCTCAAGGTTTAATTCTCCATTTAGCTAAGCTGCAGCTCGGAGAGAGTGCCTGTTATCGCCACTTCTGTTTTTTGGCTTCCGCTTTAGGAGGGACAACACAGAGAGAGAGAGAGAAGGAGAGAGAGTCTCTCTCTCTCTCTCTTCCAGTGACGCAGTTAGTGGGGGGGGGGGGCACATTAATAGGTCCGTCTGATGTATTACTTGCTAGTGAAGAGAGTTCACACAGGGACGCTTCTGGTAAAGTGGATGCTTAGAGAAGCTTAGTAGTAAATTATATGATACTCTGTTATAATATTATGCATTTATAATATTAGTTTTTAAATTATAATTATTACTAGTAGCAGAGATGGATGCTGGATGGGTGCAAATACTGTACGCACACACGGGCAGTGTGACAGTTTAGAGCCCTCTACGTACAGCACAAGCCTGCTGCGTTAAATGAGGATCATGAGGTTGTACAGCGTGGTACAGTCAGAGACTGATGATGCTATCGCTGGTTAGATTGAACCACCAGGAGCCCTTCTTTTCTCATGCGAGCGCCCACTTCTCCTGGTTACACTTCACACACAGAAGCAGTATACTGTGATTTGCTTTCAATGTTTGTTTTTATTATTTTATTTTCTTAAACTACATTTGATGGTATTTCAGTTTCAATACAAGGTGTGCTTGCTAATGTACTGCATGCGTTCTTGCTCTGTGCTAAGCAGTCTGTGTGTGGTGTTGCTCTGAGCTAAGCAGTGTGTGTGTGGTGTTGCTCTGTGTTAAGCAGTGTGTGTGTGGTGTTGCTCTGAGCTAAGCAGTGTGTGTGTGGTGTTGCACTGAGCTCTGTGCTAAGCAGTGTGTGTGTGGTGTTGCACTGAGCTCTGTGCTAAGCAGTGTGTGTGTGGTGTTGACCTGGGCTCTGTGCTAAGCAGTGTGTGTGTGGTGTTGCTCTGTGCTAAGCAGTGTGTGTGTGGTGTTGACCTGAGCTCTGTGCTAAGCAGTGTGTGTGTGTGGTGTTGACCTGGGCTCTGGTTCTTTGTTGTGCGGTCCCAGCCAACACGGGGGCGTGCAGAGAGGCCCATCTGCCGTCCGCCACTAAAGGAGGAGGAGGAGGAGCCAGGGATGCTCGCTCCCTCTTGTCTTTGTGTGTGTCTCCGTCTGTCTGTGTGTGTGTGTGTGTGCGTGTACGCAATACACTGTGATGTCATGGGGCCGTTGCCAAGGCAGGGGTTTCCTGTCACTTACAGTGTAGCAGGTTGCCACTGTAACATTTCTGGGATGTGGAGTGGTGCCGTCGTCTTTTATCAGGATTTACAAAACAAAAAGTGAATAATGTTGTTTTGTTTTATTTGACAGTTTAGCACGTCTGTACACACCCACACAAACACATCCACCAGCACCTGGTTTATTGTCCAGTGTCGATATTCTTCGCTCCGTTTTTACATGGCCCACACAGACCTTCTGCTGTTTTCCCCCTCCAGCTGCTTTGAGCAGATGACAGTCCATTCTTAGGTCTCTTTCCCCTGTTAATCTTACAAAATGTTTGTCAGTTTCACTGGAGAGGAGAAAAAAAAATTATACTAATAAAAACACACACAGAAAAGCAAGTTGCCTTCAGTTAGGAAAGGTAATTGTGATAGGAGGGTGCTGTCTGTGCCTTAGGGCTGGAAGACATATTGGCTCTGGGCTGGTGCGACTGGAATTACTCTGTTGGTCTCTGGGTAATCTCCCTGAAGAGCCCCTTGTGGCTCTGGGCTTGACGGGCAAAGCTCCCAAGACCTTCCAGAGGTGGCTGTTATGTGTATATTACCTCCACTCTGACAATATGGCACACAGTTACAGTATATGTCATAGATGTCATAGTCCCGCTCAGGAAAAACATCAGGTTCCTGCTAAAAGCACAATTGGTATATTTCCCAGGTTGCTAATATCTTGTGCATCTACCTGTGTAAATATTTATACTGGTGCGTAGTATGTGAAGATGATGTTTGAGGTATTTTTTTTTTTTTAACTTCTTGTTTCACTTTTAAATGCACGTCATATTGTGTGCTGTGGTTTCACATTCACGAGTCACCATTAGTATGTTTATCAGCTAAGCCAATAAGCTATTTACGTAAAAAGGAAAATGCAACATCATGATTGAGAAGATAAGATGCCAATTACATCCAGTATCAGTAAATGTGTCATCATACTTGGTTGTGAGTATGATAATTGTTGCAGAGCTGCTTTGCAGCACTGAATCAAATCCGATTATGACAGCTTATTTTTCGATTTGTCATGCTCTGACTGACTAGTCTGAACGGCAAGTAAACACTGTCATTTGAATGTGTTTAGCAAGGCCTTTGTGTTTGTGTGTGTGATGCGTTAATACAGCGTTGTGTATTTGATGTGGTTTGCGACAGGATCAATGAGTAACATGGAGAACAACATGCAAGTGCAGCCGCCCGTGCACAGCACCAGTGTATCACGCTGTGTTGTAGATGTTGTGCTCCGTAGCGTTCGACGTAGCGGTAGGATCTGCTGGTGCGTAAACACGTTCCAGCGGTGTGAGCTGTGAAAACACGGTGCGGCTGTACAACACAACATTCTGCTTGTAACATGACACTGAGCATATTTAATATTATGCTCCTCTTTTGGCAGCAGCAGAAAAATGCAGTGGGACCAGAACTTGACTGATTCTTTCTTTTGGCTTGCACGTTTCTGACAAACAAAAGATGAAGGTTGATGCCTCGACATATAGTACAGCATAAGGAGTATTTTTATTGCCGTTTGTGGACTGGACGCCTGACACAATGCCGTCAATACAGCTTACCCGATGTGGCACTGTACCATTCTTCAATTTAGTGAAGCTCCTCAGCACTGACAATGGTCTTGTTCAAGCATTCCTGGCCTGAAGAGCTTTTGGTGACCTTGAGTCGCATTGTTCAGCCTTTAGCCTCCATTTCACGCTAAGGATTCCACACTGTGATAATGCAGTGTGGGGATATTCACTCACAACAGAACAGTTGATGTAAACTGACTGAGACTTTACTGGGAGTGTTTTTGGAGGATAATAAGGGAACTTAAAGAACGGAGTAGAGCTGGTTAATACCTGGTTATTGGCTTTGTCTTGTTTTCGCTAAATCAAGGCAATATGGAATCTTTTCTCAAAACAAACCACAAATACATTTTGACAAGACTAGGTCACCCATGTCTTTGGAAAATGCTTATTCTCTCTCTCTCCCCTCTCTCTCTCTCTCACTCTCTATTTCTCTTTCTCTCTCTCTCTCTCTCTCTCTCTCTCTCTCTCTCTCTCTCTCTCACTGCCTCCCTCCCTTTCTCATATTGCATTGAGAAACCTTGTATTTTGAAGTGCAACTCTCAGGATTGGTCACGGTCCCTGACCAAATAACCGTTAAACGTGCTTATTGTAGCCAGGGGGAGCTGCAGGTAGACAGGCATTAGCTTACCGACCTATCTAAATCCATTACTACACTTCATAGCTGCTAAGACTCAATTAAAACACACAAAAATAAGTAAATGTAAAAAGTGGCGGCACTCTAAACCAAATGCCGGCCAATGTCGTTGCCTGGCCACATCAAGGCCCGGCCACATTGTGGCTGTCAATCCACCCCCTGGCAGCGTGCAGAGGCGTTTTTTAAGAAGTGCTTTATCATGGCTGTCCAGCCTCTATACAATGTAGCTCCGGTCTAATCCGGTTTGCTGCTGCTTACGAGACACAGGCTGTGTTTATTTTCCGTGCCACTCAACACTGCTGGAGATGAAACACTGCAGATAATCCAAGTATGCACGTGAGCACACACGCACACACACACACACGAACACACATAGACAAACTCTCCTCATTTCCAATTGCCCAAAGCTCCACTTTTCAAAACAAAAGTTTAGAAAATGTTTAGCAGTTATGTGTTTGCAAGTGGATGTGTGTGTGTGTGTGTGTATTCAGTTGAAAGAATGGGGGGGGGTTCTTGTAGTGTGTGTGTGTGTGTGTGTGTGTGCGTGTGTGTGTGTGTTAGTAGAAGCAGTCAAGCAAATGCCCACTGTCTGAGTGACTGCTTTGATTAGCCTGCCTAGCTCACTTTTTCCTACCCCCCAGCCACACAAACGCATAATAGATGCTTGCTCTTTAGGGGACAGTTAAGATTTAACTTACTCATACACACTTTACCCAAGCATAAGTTCTGCACCATATTGCTGAGAGCTGGTGTGTTTGTGTGCACGTGCATGTGTTGAGTAGTGATGTCAGTGTGCCATGAATGTCCATCATTAGACAGGGTTTTATTCATTCCTGCCAATCACCAAGCCTGCCCATGTCACTGTTTAACAAACCTTCAGTGACCTGTTGTGGACATGAAGAGTATAGTCTCACAGAGCCAGCCTTTATACCTGAAGTCTGGTACGTGAAGTCTGGCTGGCTAACTACATCAGTACCCGCCTACTTGACAAGCGAGGTATTTTGATTGACACGCACAAAAACCCACTATGTAACTCAATGACCAAGTCGGAAGTTAAACTTGCAATGAGGAAAACTAAACAGGACTCTGGCTGTGTACAGGTCTTGTAAATCTGTACAATTTGTAGGCTACGGTTACTGATTATTTTTAAATAAGTAAATAAAGCACTGCGCTATCGTTGCACTGGAAATTACGGATACTTATTTGTGAGTGACAATGCGAACGGATATCAACAGTATCACTTCCCGAAAGTACGAAAGTCCCGTGTCGAGCTTACAGTACATATTATTTGTATCAGATGTTCAGTTGCCTGTGTGACGTAGTGCTAATGGACGGAAGAGGCTGAGACTAGGGTCTATGTATCAGACGTTCAGCACAGAGTTTGCTGTGTGACGTAGTGCTAATGGACGGAAGAGGTTGAGACTAGAGTCTATGTATCAGACGTTCAGCATAGAGTTTGCTGTGTGACGTATTGCTGATGGACGGAAGAGGTTGAGACTAGAGTCTATGTATCAGACGTTCAGCATAGAGTTTGCTGTGTGACGTATTGCTGATGGACAGAAGAGGTTGAGACTAGGGTCTATGTATCAGACGTTCAGCATAGAGTTTGCTGTGTGACGTAGTCCTAATGGACGGAAGAGACTGAGACTACGAAGAATACAATGTCATGTACTGTACTCAGGCAGGATGAGTGTATGCTCATAGAGGGAATCCTCCATTTTGAAATGTAACAAGGTCGTTAAAAAGGTACTTCTATGTGCTGATAATATGGATTTACAAGTTCATTATTGTCGAACTTGTAAGAACGGGTGAAATTGCTTTTCTCCCCGGTTTACAATTGACGGGAATCGGACTGTAGATCAAAATATCTGCACCATGTGCCGGGACAGATGTGGAAACTAGAGCTAGTTTTGAAGCATGTTAAAGTGGAGTTTTCTAAAAGGTTTATTCACTAAAATTTCTAATGTTAAGTATGATTGTAACCCACAGTTGGTTCAAAGAAGATCATGATTTATTACTAATCATAACCAGATATTACCAGTGGAAAATGAATGTGGACACATCAAAAGTAAAATCGCATTAGCAAGCTATTATTTTCCCTCCACTTCAGCTGGATATGTGTATGTGTGATTTGATTAAATAAATTTCATTGCATCACAGTTTGCACACTACTATTGCAACATTTTCCTAAACCAGTTCCACTTTTTCTGGCATATGACAGCTCCACAGGCAAAACAGTGATCAGGCCTCGCCTAATTACTATTATGTTATGTAATGATATACTTGGTCCATTTGATAAGGATATTTCCTTCTTTTGATTAATATTTTGTCAGGCAGGATGAATATGGAAGAAATATTTATATAAACAATTAATGTTTACAGTTGCTGTGCCTGATTTAGGAAAAGCCATTTAAAATCTAGTACACGTACAGTACAGTACATTAAGATGCAATCAATGCTAATCTGCGCTTCCCTTTTCCGAACGTGACAGGTCCAGAGGAGCAGTGCTCAATGGTTTGACAAAGAGTCTCAAACCTAATACATGGTCAAGTCAATTGACCGATCCCAAGCCCCGCCTCTTTCACCTGTCCAACCTAGTTACTGTAACTAGGTCAGACAAAACAGCATAGTATGGCTGTAACAAGAGTTTCTGTCGGATTCAAAAAATGCTGAACTGTTGAGACAGGAGAAAATGGGCGGGGAATTGACCCCCACCATCCCATCTCTACTCCTAGCTGTTTACTCACAATGCAGCATTCTGACGAATGTGTGCTCACACCCACCAGGGGTGTGTTCAAATTGGCAAACAACGGCGATCGTTTGCAAACCTGTTCCGACAGTTCAGTTTTGTTTTGAGAACTACCTCCTCAGGACATTTGTGTGTGTTCGCAAACGTTCGCGGCGAACACACGTGAACGCTGGCCTAAGGATTACTGGTTAAATAACCATTTTGGAATGTTTACCAAAAAAACAAGTACGAATGTTAGCTCCAAGAATACATGTTTGCCATGAACGTTGGCCTCAGTTTGCCGAATTTGAACTAGGGCTGGGCGATATATCGATATTTAATTTATATCGGTATATTTTCAAAAGAGATATAAAATTAGACAATATCGTTTATATCGATATAGTTATATTCACACCTTTTCTCAGAGTAGCCAATGATAGAGCAGACACTGAGTCACATTAAAATCACCAAAGGTTTTAAGATGCTTTTTATTAGATTTGACTCGCGATCGTATAAGTGCAATTCTTATGTCCCAATGATTACTGAAAGAGCGGTTATGGATCTCTCCCTATTAATGCCATTGGGTACTTTCTAAATAAAAGTCCGGAAGTTAAATGATCGGTGCCGGGTGGCGAGACTTGCCTTATAAGGACTTTGACTTTACACAAGTAAAAGCTGGTTTCTGCAAGTCTAGATGGCCAGGCCTTAATGAATACATTGCAAGCTCAGCGTAGCCTGGTGTTGGAGGGGGCAGGGGGAGTGGGTGGTATGGGGGGGGTTATATGAAGCCTCATATTTGCCGTGTTGAGTCACTGCTGCATGAAAATCCTTATCTTATTCCACTATTCATCATATCCACAGTCACTGACAGGGTGTGAAGAGAGAGAGAGGAGAAAATCAATCTCCAACCATTCCATTCTGCTTCATTTCCTCGCCTTTGATAACACGCTAGACCATATCCTCTTAGTCATTTGCCCACATGCGAGATCCTGCATTCCCACGTGACTGTGCAGTTTGATTACTGCCAGTCCGATGGGGACGGAGAATGCGCTGGCATTTAATTGATGGTTGTGCAATGGAGGGAATTGTTGACAGGGTGTGAAAAAGCCGTCTGATAGGGGCCCTCTCATTGGACTGTTACTGTCTCTTGCTATGTCGTCTCCAGACTCGCTAGATCACATGGCTCAATGGGAAACTATATTTGAACAGCACATTGTTGAGTTAAGAAATACACCTCACTGAAACACTATTTTCTTCTATTATTAATGCCGCAGGTTGCCAGTGTTCCCCGTGGTTATACATGCTTATATTCATGTTCATGTTCGTGCACCCCCGACCCGCCCCTTCCCCCCTTCCCAGTTGAGTTATTTCAAGTGGAGCTATGTTAATATACAGGTCATAAAACTGCATGGTCAAATTAATTACAGTTTTGACATAACTTGGGATAGATATATCAATCAAGTTGACTCTCTAAAGGCCTGGGCAATGCTCTTGTTTGCAAGGTACAGAGAAGGCATTACCAATACACACCTACACGCACGCGCGCACACGTACACACAAAGCACCTTATTAAGTGGTAAATAGAGGCTGAGCGAAGGCTGACCGCCTGCTGTTGTTCTCATTTCACTAACAGCCTCCATTTGGAGTGGATAGAGCTATCAGCCAGCAACAACTGACAGCAGATTACCGCCACTCTGGGAAAAGTAGTACATTTGTCTTTCGCTGCTCCTTCGGTTTGCATAATGTCTGCCTGGGAAAACACTGGGCTGTAATAGCGGCGTTCAAGAGAAATCTGCTAACTGCTCTCATTGCAGTGAGCTGTCTCGTCCTTGCCTCTTTCCCGGCAGAACACATCTTAACACATGCAGACGCCTTGGGGAGAAGACTGTAAATGCACGTTTCACTTGTGTTTTTATTGTTGGTTTTAAACAGATTATTTGCTCACCGCCACCAGTCATTTTGTCACATGAAAAATTGTACACGGTACTATAGACCCATTTACTGTTTACAAACAATGATGGCGTACATTAGTCTTTTGCTGCAGAAGCATGATGGAGTAGGGATATGCATTTTAGTCATTTTGACTGCTGGAGAACCTGACAGAGAAAACGAGCGAGTACTTGTATTCTGGGCCCGGTAGGGGGGCATTGATTACGGAGTATAACTGATAGGCTAGGTAAACACACAGGACTGATCTCAGTGAGTGTGTGTTCACCAGGACCAAAAGTTAATTAAGAATTAAAATGTAATTAAAATGGAAATTAAATACATTAGAAAACTAAAGGATGTCCCAGGCAATGTCAGTTTCTTATTTGCATTATTAACGTATTTCAGTAAAAAATTAATTTGCACGCATACTGTAGGCTATCACTGGGTCATAACATCCACAAAGCATCTAAAATCAAAATAATTAAGATATAGTTACAGTGAAGTATAGTTCTATAAATATGTTGGAATACAACATATTTATAGATGTATAGGTTTCAGAAAAAGGCAAGAACTGAATTTTCATATAAAGTTGCGCTAATTTATTTGAAAGTTTAACTGAGATGTTGATGGGATGTCATGATGGACAGTTTTTTTTGACGGACAAGATAGATGGCAGATGGGAACAAATCTGCTTTCTGTTTGGTCAGACTTCACGTCCAAAACTATGGCAATGTTGAGTTGTTTGGGACCAGACTACCTAAGAGGTATTTTATTTGTTATATATGGGGCTTTACCGGGACTACTGCAGCATGAGCTGCGTGCGGATATGTTGGTGTGGTCGGCAGTAAATGTCTCTATATGTAAAACATACAACCACAAGCACAGAATGTTGATTTTGTTTTAGATCCTGAAAGGACTGCACACCTACTTAGGCTTTGTGTGTGCATGTGCGTGTGCTTGTGCGTGGCTAATGAATTCGTCTTCCTAGCAAAGTCAGTGTTGTCCGGGACAACTGTCAATTAATGTGTGGGATCGCTTTAATTGGGCTTTAATTGTACTGATCTCAGAGGAGCTGAACAGGCTGTTACAAGCGGGAGAGTAAAACCTACAGTAATAGGAGAGGCTGACATCTGGCATATAACATCGGAACACAATCTTTCCGTCTCATTCCAATTCAAACACTCAATGCAAACATCCAAAGTGTCATTATCCCCTGCCCCAGCCCACCAGACAATGACTGCAATCTCATCGCTGTAGCGCTATATGTGAACCCCCTGTATCTTAAGCAGAGCTGGGGTGGAGGGCTCCTTTAAGATCAGCTTGTCCCTCTGATCCATGTAATGATCAGGCATTTATGGGGGCCGGCTCCAAGCCATGCATCGGCACCAACAGTGGTCCTAGGAACACTTAGGAGTCTTAGGAGGCACAATGACACACACGCACGCACACACACACACACACGCACTATGTGTCTTTATATATGTAGTACAAACCAGATCATGTTCAGTTGGTGAATAGATGAATAGGGTCTGGACACGCTGGACACGCTCTCTTAGTGATTGTTTGTAGTCTTTGTATCCTAATGGGCGTACTGTAGTGCTGTTTTGAAACTATTGGAGAAGACATGACCAAATCAGCATTGCTGCAACTGTTCGCAGTGCATCCTCTAGCTCTACCACCTTCGCCATTGTTGTGAACCACATCACCAATCACAGTCATCACACGTAGCCACCCCCCTCTGCTGGCTGATTGGACCAATAGTCTGGCGGAGCCACGCTAGCAAAAATCCACCGCAGTGGATATGAAGTTATTGTACGTGTTGTGAGCCGCCTTCCTTTCACCAGGACGGGAACAGAGTAGGACCAACCATCTGTTATTGGCTGTGTTTATTGTAGTGTTGTCGGCCAGGAGGTATGAAGGAATCCTTCTATGGGATAGCACATTATTGTTTTAGCATGTCCAGATAAATTTGTTTTAGTCAACCTTTAAATACTGGACCTGGTACATTCTTTTTTTTATATAGTGCCAAATTAATTCATTAATTCTGCTTTGACAATATTGGTTTGTAGAACACAGTTGAACACAACATGCACTTCAAAAACAGACTTTCCTTTGACATATCCCCACATGTTCAAAGCTGTATACAGAATCTAGCTGTGCTATTTGCACAGAAGCCACCTGAAAGTCTGTCTTTTCAAATGCTTGAGGGGGTTGGGGGGGGTGAAAAATGGAATAACCAAACGGTGAGCTTCAGTTTGCTGGATCGATGTAGCTGCCATGTCTCTGCGTGAGAGGCACTATGGATTTTCCTAGAATAAACACAGCCTGTCTAGACCACGTCCTCTCCCAGACGAGACTTTCGGAGCCTGCCGAAAGTCTGCCGTTCTCAGGAAGGATGGTATAAAACCACAGCGATGGTACACCGGCAGTATCCATTCTCTGTCTGCTCCCCCTGTGGTATGTACTCATTCAGCTAATCTTGGTGGTGGAGTGCTGCGGAATGTATGACATGCAGCGATGACGTCTGGTGTTACGGTGATGTGCTGGCGCCCTCTGCTGCTGGCTTTTGAGAATGCTTGTCCGCCGACTGTTCCTCTGTGGAGGAATCTCGACTCGGATAGGCCGGCTTTAGATAGGCCACTAGAGCTCGCCTTACAATGAAGTGTTACCAGGGTGTCGCAACGGAGCCGGCTAGCCTCGCCAACGTTTGGGGAGCACAGGGATTTCTCCCCGACTCCATGTGAATTCAACGTGATGTGGGTGAATGTTATGACTCCAGCGAGTCGTGTCATGGCAACCATGGCGGTTGGATATTTAAGGTCTAGAAGGGGGTCACTGTGAAGTTCTGTCACTACCCAGAGTGTTTTGTCGTAAGAAATATATTTTCTTTGCATTTCTAATCATATAAGTCTAAGATGCATTGACATACATGCACCCGCACACACACACACACGCGCGCACACAGAAAAACACATACACATGCCCTCCTTTGCTCTTACTGTCTGTATCGCAGAGCCAATTTGCTGTGATATTCCCTAATGGGGGGGTGCTGGGCGATAATGAACCTGCCATAACTAGAGCTTGTTATACACTGGAACTGTGGAAGCTGAAGATCTCCTTGGTGGTGGATCCCTGCGTGCACCACTAGGGAGAGGATTCAGCCGTGTTAGTGTGTGTGTGGATGCGTGAGGTTGTCTGTGCATCTCTAAATGTCTCTTCTACATGTTTATCACAATGAAAAGCCTTTAGAGTTCTCAATTAAAACATTCTTGTTTCTGTGTCCGATAGGGAATTCTATGTTATAAAATGCTTCAGGTCTGAATATTAGAGTGTCTTTGATCATATGGCAGCGATTCAACGCAACACGTGCGTTTGTCTAGATGTTGTGCCGTCTCATTGCTATTCTATTTTAGCGCTAGAGCTACAGCGTTAGCTTTGAAATGCACATTCAACTTTTTATGTCTGCTGCCAAAAGAACACTGGCAGAACAGCTAATTAAGATGGTCAGATTTATCAACTGCAGGTTGAGATTGTATAGGGCTGCAATGCTCACTTTCAACTAAGTTTAGAAAACATAACAAAACATAAAAGTAAAAAACAAAGTGCTGGTGTTTATAAAATCCAATGCTGCTATTGTTTTATAATCTATCAAATGCTGCTCAAACCGAGGGGGGTTTAGGCCTATAGCCAACCTGTTTGTTGCCATAATGATCAGTGTACATAAGGAAAAGTGAGCTCACAAAATGCTTAAGAACATGCAACAATATAATTCTTCTATAAAACCTTTCCAATATTTGGTTAACCATTCAGAGAGACAGTGCTGTTTCTCATTCTGGTGTGAATCACATAAAAAGGTAAGTGCTCATTTGCTTTCCAAAATCTCAATACACCCAGGGATTGCTGCCGATGTTCTTACATTTGAATTGTAACAAACGCACGTAAAAGCTGCAAATGAGACCATACGTCACATTTCAGAATCTTTTAATATGAATAAACGGTGCCTGTCGTCAATAAAATGCACATAGTTTTTCACCACACAGGTACATTTCTGTGGTCTTCCACTGTTTTGTCTGTCCGTGATGTAACGTGATATTACTGTATTAAATCACGTATTGTCCAGTGATTGCTGTTGGTGGGTTAAGGTGAGCCAAGGTTTGCTCTGCTCGCTGGGATCTCAGCGCCTTTTAACGGTATAGTAAGCGATTGTGTAAGTACACATTTAGTCAAATTCACCAAATATCTGCAGTCTGCTAGCTTACCGTCATCTGTGCGTGGTGAAAAACAGTTATCAGATGTTTTTACACAGCCCTGGCTCTATAAATAGGAACATAAACACAGTGGTGCAGCCCGCACACAACAACAATAGCCCAGCCTTTGCAGTGCGTTTCCAATGTGTGGGGTGCGGAGCTTTTGAGGGAGCACCTCAGCACCTTATGAGGTGCATGAAGACTGGGCAGCTTTGATGCCTGTCGTAGCACACCTGCTGTTTAGCCTGCGGCTATACAATACACCTTACAATACACGTGCACACACAAGACTGTGAGGAGGAACGCGTCAAGCAGGGAAGGGGTGTGTGTGTGTGTGTGTGTGTGTGTGTGTATATGTGTGTGTGTGCGTGCCTGTATGTGTGTTTGTGCGTGTGTGCCCATGTGTGCATGTGTTTGCTTGCACGTGTGTACTAGCATGTGTGTGTTGCGGTTCTTTAGATCTTGTGGCAGGGAGTAAGGCCTGGTTCATATTCTACGGAATACGCGGTTGCGAAGGCATCGAGCTACGCAAGGAGGGTTTGGTGCCTTGCATAGCAATCCTGACCAAAGGGCCCCGGCCCAGCTAATCCACAGTAATGGCTGCTGCTAAGGAGAGCGCTGCTGTAATGGGATGCAGTCTAATTTATATTATTTATTTATTCGTGTATTAATTTTTTTTTCTCATGTTTGATGGATTTTAATGGGGCCGTTCCCACATAAGAGGGGAGATAATGTGTGGCAGAATGAACAGGCTTCCTCTGTGTAACCTGAAATCATGTTATAGGCCAGCGCTACTGCACTGACGTCGTTAGCTCTGGATTGTAGAGAGAAAGAGAGAGAGAGATTGAATAGACAGAGTGCCACCTAGATAGTTACTGGCAGAGCCATGTAGAAGCGAGTTAACTTCATTCACTCCATGGACCGAACTTGGACTGATCCTTGTTTATGCGGAGAGCTGATTGACCTACAGTAATAGTTTTCACACAATCAAATGTAATGCAAGGTGGTGTATGACATTTCTTTCTTCATTTTGGTTTCTTATCCAAATAAATCAAGTGCAGGGCAGGCGAATAGATACATGTGGGAAAAATGAAAAGACGAGTACTCGTGCTGTCAAATGTAGAAGACAGAACACAGGCCTGTCCTGTTGCACCCCAAGCCACTAGCCCAGAGTCGCAGTATGGGCTATAGCCTACAAGAAATGTCAGGTACAAGCAGCAACATTTTCTACGTTTATATAGGCCTAATTCAAACATGCAAACGATAGCTCAATTGTTTTCATTTTTCTAAAGTTTAGCCTATTGGCTAGAGTTGGTAGGTTAATAGCCTAGCTAATAGGATTAGGTTAACATTGGCGGTAAACTCCATGAATTATTGGTGCTGAATTGTATATTTAAAAACAAATGAAAGGGCCAGGCTATCTACAAAATAAACTACTGTATCATAGTTTATTATAGAGGATGGTGTGTAGGCTGTTTGTATTTGCCAACCAGGTCTAATCTTGATGGTTCTCGGGCCGGTCGGCTTCAAAGTCCCGGTCCGTTTTTCAGTCCCTGTCCGACCCTGCTGGTATTTCTGTAATTGTTGTCACGTTAAAGCAGGGTTCCCCAACCCTGGTCCTAGATGGCCGCTACCCTGCATGTTTTAGATGTCTCCCTGCTAATGTTGCCGTGATGTTGTGATGGTTCCTTCTACACTTGCTTCTCAAACATTTGTTCAACAGCTTGTGTTTAGTCCCCTCCCTCTGGTGTTTAAGCTCATGATGCACTTGGTCCTGGATACAAGTGAGTGCCGGGTGTTACGACCTGGCTCAAGGGCCGTTAACCAAACAAACACAAAGTCTTAACTAACTAACAGAATAACATAGAATGATGTGTGAATGTCTGTAGGTGTATGTGCTGAATATATGTGGTGCGTGTTGCATGCTAACCAAACTAAGAAACTAACCACAACAACAGCATGTGTGGTGCCAGGAGGGTCACATAGAGAGAGTGTGCTGCAACACACCTATATAAGTGACATGCCCAGGTGCCCTTCATTAGCCTAATTAGGTCCTATCCTAGCCAATAAGGACCACAGGCCTGCTAAAACAAGGCAGGGCCGTCACACGGGGCACAGAGGTGCACCGTGGTCACAGTATCTGGAGCTTTGCGTTTTACTGTGGGTACACAGAATGCCATATTTCATAGTGTATCATTGTTTTGAGTTGATGTTTTTGAGTATACTGTGCAGTTCAGGCTTTATTATCCCTCGAGGGGAAGGTTACAGTAGAGTGCCACAAACAGAAAACACATACGTGGAGACGTAGGCCATACATCTCAAACAACACAATGGTACAGTATCACCATAAAGTGCTTGTGAGCAGTGCAATCAATCGGTGCAATATTAGTGCAAATTTAAAAGCACCGTTTGCACCGACATCGCGCTAGAGGATGTCGCTGTAACGTCCTCCCCCGGCTTATCGCTGCAAACTACAGCGCCCTCCTGGTTTCCCCGCTCGGCAGTGCGAAGGGACTGGATGGCTTCACTTCTTCCCCTGTGTGCGTTTCAGCGAGCGTTGGATGTAGTCGTGTCTGGTGGGTGCAGCTGCGATGACCCAGGCCCACCCGCGTTCCGTCCTGTCTCCACTTATCTGGTCACTGCTGGCTGACCACACCATAGCACCGGCACACACACGTGGTCCTGCTTATCCTGCTGCTGCAGACCCAGTCTTGGAAGTGTGTGCGTGTGTGTGTGTGTCCCTATGTGTTACACTTGACTACACACTGCCAGAGGATTACTTCGGGAGCTTTAACAGGCATTACATCACCATGCTAATACAGTATCAATTGCTATGCAATGCAACATGTGTGTGTGTGTGTGTGTGTGTGTCTGTGTGTGTTATAGCTATGGTTATTGCATTTATAATCGTCCTAATTTTCTGACGTTTTGCACACCTAAAATCTACACCACAAGGATTCAATTAGACAAACCAAGCTCAGATGGAAGTAGGTGCATTTTCACTATGCGTGCGAAAAGATGACTGGTTTAGGTTTCCCAGAGTTTGGTCTGGCTCTGACCAAACGTGGAGTAAACACACGGTTAGTACTTCTATTTCCTGAAGATGTGTTTTCCAATCCTGGCGAATAATTACAATCACAACTGATTAACCCCAAGCACCGCCCCTTTTAACCTGTCCTCCAATAACAAGTTTTTAATCCAACAGAAACTCCTTCAACTGTCTGTTTTCCTGTAAAAGCCCACTTTGCTGTTTTGTCGTTGGTTACAGTAACTAGGTTGGACAGGTGAAAGGGGTGGGGCTTTGGATCGATCAATTGCCTTGTTCAGCAGAGGGGTTGGCCATCTTCCCAGGGTTTTTCATGTCGGTCAGCGATGGAACCCAGGTTCCATGACCTCCAAGACCACTGTGCTGTCCATCCTCCTGACCTGACACCCGGGTCCGCTGTTTGCTCACCTGTCTTGGCCTGGCATCGCCCCCCTCTGCCTGGGAATGATTTGGCTGTGGACAGTACCCACTGTATAGGCGTGGGTCTCAGGTGCACATGCAAAAGGCTCTGGGCCCTGGCGCTGACAGGCCAGCCCACAGAGGTCCAGCAGCGACTGTTCTCAAGTCCAGTCTGGTTCACTCTCCCACCCACCCCCCCCTTTCTCCCTCCCTCCCTTCCAGCGACTGTTCTCAAGTCTATTGGCTCACCCCCCACCCCTACCCTCACCCCCCTTCCAACACCAACAACAGGCCCATCACTGGCTGTTAGCAATTAGCTTGTGTTTATCTCCACTTCCTGCTCACATCTGATGCGTCCTCCGGCCAAGCCCGGGCCCGTCCAGAGCCTCCGTGTGAAGGACACGAGCATGGAGACGTGCGTGCCAAGGGGAAGAGGGGATGTAGTTTGGCCCAGGCTCCCAACGCAAGTCATCAGAACGTGGACCTGTTTCCCCTCCATCATCTTAAACGATTTATGTAAATGATTTAATTTCTTCCCTCACCACTGCTTTGTATTAGGACCTGGCTGGAAGACACTGTTGTGCAGACATGATTAGCGTGCGTAAGCCGCGTTTCACCTGTAGCTGTTTCCGAGGGGCCACAGTTCCTCATAAACACATAGCGTCACAGTAGACTGCACACGCGCACGCTCCCATTTCATGGGAACAGATGTGATTGTAAACGTGTGTGTAAAATATTAAGTGAGGCAACGTTGCCTTCATTGCAGTGGAGGACTGTGATATATTTCACTTATGCGAGTAAGGGCCTCGTTCATTCATGTAAATATTAATGCCATCCACTCTCCCATAGTTGTAACGAAGCTCTTTTTGACCTCTCCTCTCGCATAAGAGCTATGAGATTGCTCTTTGACTCACATACACATATGTGAGAGGGAGTTCAGTATCTCTGCTATAGTACAAAGATGTGCTTTTCTGCTATTTTACTTTCTGCAAAAGATCAGACAGCACATTGCACATCTTGTGGTAAAATTAGCACATAATCGCCATTCCATCTCCGTCCGTATGTCCTTGTCTCGCCGTTGTTCCTCCGCTTGACGACAGACTTGGATGACACTGCACTGATTTCACAGTTGATATTTACAAAGACCCAAACCCCTATTATAAAAGGTTTAAGTTACTGCCGCAGCTAATCCTTGAATAAATCTGATCTCCAATTCCTTATTAAATCACAGCCCACACATGGTCCAAATCTCATATTTATAATGCAGATTTAAATTTAGCAAACATTTCGCTCCTTGCCAAGCGGTGTCTGGGGCTTTCCGAGGGGAGGATATTCAGGTTCACTACAGTGCCAATCTCGCACGGTGGGTCAAGTGTGCCAAGGTGGCACACTGCCACACTCCCCCAGTATTGGCGGCGAGGAGGGGGCTAACGTGACTTCCTGTCTGTGGCCAGCCGCTGGCGGAGGGGGGGGCGGGGGGGCGCTCAGACTGGCGTTATCTGGCCATCAGAGACACCCGGCCGGGGTGCGGAGAGCAGGAAATGGGCATGCTGTGGTCGTGGCCAACACTGCCTGCGGAGGAGGATGCAGGAAGCAGGCTCCCTGACCTGAGAGAGGCCACCGCTTCTCTGGTGCATGAAAGGGAGGGAGTCTGCTGGGTTAAAGGTAGGGGGACAAGATTCTATAATCCAATGCACTTTGTTGTCCAGAAATAAGACTGTGTTCCTATACGGCACTGGCGCTGGAGTCAGCAATGCTGGGGAAAGATTATTGATGTTTGAACTCAGCGTCAAAACAGAAACACCCCTCCATTAAGTGCAACAGGGTGCTCCCCTAGATGCTCCGCCCTGCCACATGGGACACGCATTGCCATGTCTGGCATAGTGCAGTCTGCACCAAACCACCGAGCCATAGATGTGTAGAGACACCATTTCACAGAGAACAGACAGATCGCGTGTTGTCAGTAGATGTTCTGTGAATTTGACCGAAAGAGTGTATTAGCTTGCCATTGCAGACTTTACCTTTAATATTAAGGACTGAAGCAGGGTCGCTCAGTACATAAAATATCACTCCAGTAGTGACTCTTACTTTCATATTCTTCTGAGTATGAAAGGTCTCCAACTCAGTGGTTCTCTAACCGTGGGCTGGGAGGTGCTTTTTTGGGGGTTTAAGTCTAGTTCATTACAGTATTTTCAAGTTGGTTTATATGGCCCTTAATATCTGACACGGGCCCATATTTTCACATACCATGGAAATGAACAACGCTTTCTAGACTTCATTCACTGATTGGGTGAGGAAACTCCTCCTAGAAAAAAACATGTAGGAAATATTTGGAAGGAACCCTCAAAAGGAGGAGTCAAAAGCTCCCTATGTCTTTGAGGGTACAAATGACTCTGTATGGGCAACGTTATTAACATTACACAACACGTAGTATGTTAGACATATGTTAACTAGACATTATGAAATAATTAAACTATAAAAACAAGAAGCAAACACAAGTAAACACAAGTAATGAACCACCAAACACACTGGAATAATAACAAAGATGGAGCATTCTAATGTATATCAGTGGAAGCAAACATTTAATTGGTCTCTTAAGTGGGCGTGTCACCAACTGCATTTTGCTGTGGAGGCTGATGTAAGCAGCCCACAGACAGCTAAAATACCACAAGAAAGAACTATCATTGTAGCCTCAGATTGATGCTGTAGGTACTGTACTTGGGGAATAATGTAATATACACAAATAGTATGGTGAAATCCGTGGACCTCCCCATTGACTTGCATGGAAACGCTGGGTCTGCATAAAGGGTAAAAGGTCCCGCTGGCCCCTTCCCAAAATTGAATGTGAAAGTGCCATCCTTTGAACCTTTTCCTTTCTCTCTGGGATCACTTTATTCGGGGGTCACAGTTCTTCATATCCTCCTCTGCTCTCTCTCTCTCTCTCCCGG